>JAJJWW010018183.1:0-216613 GCA_023531295.1 Papaver armeniacum | reverse complement strand
CATCTAGTTTGTTTATTCTTGATAATCTTCTCTTTTGATATAAGATTCACTCAAACTAGATCGAAGTGTCGACGGGATCTTTAGAACTGTTTGTAGATCTAAAGACATCTTGTGATAATCCATTGTTAATAGACTCCGTTCTATGTGATTGATCACAAGAGATTCAAGTGGTGTTGTGCAGGTTTAATTGAAGATTAAAGAAGATTTCTTATTGGTTTATCATATCTTTGTGTAGCACAAACCTTGATCGGCTGGGATCCAACTAGAATCGGATTTATTCGATTGATTAGTTGTGTGAGATCGGCATCGCTTTATAGTTCCTTGATTGGGTTCTATACTGATTGATTGCAAATATAAACTCTGCTACTTCGGTAGTTGTTGGATAGATTAATCTAACCACGCAAAGTAGTTTATTAGTTTAAACGGAAGAGCCTTTGCATATGACTTGAGATATCTTTACTGGAAAGAATCAATAAAGTTGTTACCAAACAGATTTGTTGTTCCTTTACTGTTTGGAATACGATCCAAAATTTTTTTTCCAGTGCGTGCACTTATTGAATGTCGGAAGCGCAGGGATACTGAAGAAAATGAGTGAACTAGGTTTAGTTGCTTGGTCTCAACTATAAGAAGTTTTGGTTTAGATTTTGTATAGCGGCTTAATTCTGAGAGTTTTCAATTTTGGACTTGGTCTCCGGGTTTTTCTGCATTTGCTTTTTTTTTTTGGTAAGTCCAAAATTGTATTAATGAATATCAAATATTTACAAAGTGTTTACAAGAAAAGAGATCTAAAGATCCCAAAAACTTATAAACTATTTGAATCTGTAATAAGAGACATGAGGAAATTCTAAAGACTTTAGAAAATAAGGTCTCTCATCATAGTTTAACCCTTCACCATTTCTAAGAAGGCAGCCTTTTTTTTGCCATGGAATCAGCAGCAAAATTAGCTTCGCGATAGGTATGAACAAAACGAATTGAGTCATAGTGCTCTTGAATTCTTCTCCACCTTTGCCTTGCAAACCAGGGCACATTATTACTTGAAAAAGCTAAAATAGCACCAAAAGAGTCTGAGCGAACCAAAATTTTTTTGTATGCCCACTTCACAGCCCACTCAAGGCCTACTATCACCCCATATAACTCGCCAGAAAATTGTTCGTTGAACCCGTGCCGATGCTCATAGCCCCTACAAAATTGCAATGTGGTCACGAACAACAACCCCCGCACCCGCAGCACCAGGATTACCCTTAGCTGCACCGTCACAACACAAGAGTAATTCGTCCCTGTCCGGAGGGAACCAAAAGCACTCAACTGGCTGAATTGTCTTCACTTGTCTATGCTTCACTCGAAAGAAATTCAGAACCTCCAAGTCTGAGGAGGTATTATACATGTAGCTTTTTAAACGGGCAGAATATTCATGAATCAAGTGGAAAACTCGCTGCTTGAAAAAATGAATTGGGACTGACTTGTTTTGAAAATAGCCCGTGTTCCTAGTCTGCCATAATTCGATCGCACCACCAAAATAGCAAGAAGCCACAGATCTTTGATGATTCTACTTCTTCCCTTTGCTGATTTATAAGCCATAACAAGATCAATGTGAGGGCGAAGATTAAAAATACCTGATATCCAATTCCAAATTTGCGTTGCATAAGAACAATTCCACAAAATGTGGCTTAAAGACTCTTCATCAGCTTTTAACAAAATCTTGTTGTGTCAAAATCTTGTTGAATTGGGACTGACTTGTTTATGCATTTGCGGTTTCCTCGTTAACAAAATCTTGCTGTGTCATTTACTTTTCCTTTCCGCAATTATAATTGTTGGTATTATAATTTAAAGTAAATTACTTAAACGTTAACTCCGCTTTACTTGATAGTGATCCTATATAGTTTGGTTAACTACGAACTTATTATCAAGTAATCACACTTTGATTGTTGTATTGTGTCGATCTCGTATCCATAGACGATCACACAAAGTGTGAATACTAATTTGTCATATTGTCTCGACATTTTCCATAGACAATCACTTTCGCTAAGAGGACTTATAGGTGGATAATTTAAAGATTGTGGTGTATTTGGGTACCCTCGTCTTTTCAATTGGTATCAGAGCAGGCAAACACGAAAAGATCTAACAATCTGTGTTTGGTGCGATCCAACCTATAAATCATGGGTCAAGGAAAGACTAAGCGATTGCGAAGAAAGTCTAAAGACTCAGTTAACGTGTCACAAGATATGTGCTCAAAAGGAGATAGTTCTTCAATTTCATGTTGCTCATTTGATGATGTCTCAAATGAGATATTTTTTAGTTCTATACTTTCGATTTCTGATGAAAGATCAAGTGTAAAAACATATGAACTAAAGGAATTGAGCAAACAATTTCTTATTTGTTCTAATGAACTTCTTTCAGCACTTGAAAGAGAACGAGATTTAACTTTAAAATTTGAAAATCTCGATGAAGAGCATAACTTGTTGAAAGAAAAATTCTCACAACAAGTACTATGCATCGAAGAGAAGATAAGTACTGAACTTCTTCGTACAGAAACATGTGAGAAGAACTTGAATAAAATCCTAAAAAGGGTTCATCTTTTGGAAGAAGAACTTGATAATTCTAAGGCAATATTATGCTCTCAAGAAGTTTGCTTCAAATAAAAAGAAAATAATTTTCTTTCCAAAGTAAAGGATTTAGAGGAAACCCTTACCTCTGTTCTTGATAAAATAAATCATTAGAATAAGAAATCTCTATGTTGAAAAAACTTAATGAGAGCGCAAACATTTTATCCTCCTTGTTGGAAATAGGAAGAAGTCACGGGAACACACGTGGCTTGGGTTATGAAGGTTGTAATACCTTAGGTCATAACAAAGATATAAAGTTTGTCAAATCCTCTTGTATACAAACAGAGGCTTCTTTAGTCAACAATGCTCAGTGTAGCTGTGAATAAACTAGTAGGGACAAACCAACAATTGATGATCAATCAAGTCCAGAAATAAGGGAGAGCATTGTTAAAGAAGCGAAGAGATCAAAACTACGAAGAATACAGAAAGGGAAAGGAGCATCCGTAAAATGTCCACACAAACGTAACAACAAAAATTGTAACTCTTATAATAATAAACATTATTATTATTGTGGTAGTAAAGATCATCTTCAAAGAAAATACAAGATTCGTTGGATGCAAAATGCTCTTCGATTTGTGTCAAAAGAACTAAGAAAAGTTTCTTTCTCTTCAAAGAACTTTGTTATCTGTCTCACAACAAACAGACAAAAGAACTACTATGCTAATTCATGGTCTGTTTTTAATGCTCGAAAGTCATTTAAAAAGGGACTTAAAAGAAATGACTTTAAAGGAACAAGATCTGCCCTCCATTCCTTAAAAGGAACAATCTCAGAAATGATTTATGGATATAATACTCCGTATCTCAAGAGATGGAAGAGGAAAAACATTCAAAAATAATGTACTGTTATAAGAACAAATCTATTTTCTCCCAAACACCTTCTCGTGTTTTAGAGATTTGTTTGAACAAATTAGGTAATTCTATTTGTTTCCTCTTAATAAATATTTTCGAAAAATCTACAATAAATTCGAATAAAAAGTTTCCTTTTATAAGAAGTCAAATATATTATAAGAATCCAACTTATATTCGAACCTTTCATGTTTTTCTTGGTAGAATCATGAAAGACCTAAAGATTGCTATATCAAATCTAATATACTCTTGTTGATTCCAAGATCTTTTAACTAGAAAAATTCATATAATTCTTTTTACTAAGAATGGGAAAGCTTATAGTGAAATTGTTGGAGAATATTGTATTTAGGAAAGTGTTCTGGATACATCTAATAAGGGGAGCTTCGAACTCTGTTCTGATTTGTGCTCATATCAGATTATGCCCTCTCTTATGGAAGTTAGGGCTACTAGTCTTTGTGAAGGAGTTCTTGAACTAATTGGAAGAAAAGAACTCCTGAAAGAGTTATCCTCAACTGCTCACAAGGAAATTATCTTTCATGTTGTATGTTGGGCATCTTATAGAGATTTTCATGATCTTCAAATGATTAGATTTCATTCTGCCAATCTAGAAATGCTTGAAGAAAATCTTGATGAAATCATGGACACTGAGGATAACAAAGATGAATAAGTTTAGATTCTTGTTCAAAAGAAAAATAGACATCAGTTTTTGATTTATTTCGATTATTGTATAAGGTCTATTTTTGAATAAAACTATCAATTATTTATGAATAAAATTATTATTTTATAAATTTTCTTGTGATAATTTCCGATTACATAGCCTGTGCTTGAATGTCTGTATCAGTGCTATGTGTTTATGGGATATCTGATTTCGGTTTTCATAACCTTAATATTTGATCTCATATGATGTGAACCCTTATGGTTTGTGTGACTTTTTGATTTAGCGGGATTAATTTCTAGCCCATGTTGGTAGGCTTTTTCAAAGGATCATAAGGTGTTCCAATTGAAACTCATACGTAAATAGTCACAATGTGTTAAATTAATTTGTGTTTACATGAGTTGTATTTAGCATAAAACATATATGTTTCGGGTTTTCAACTTTGCTATTGGCACGCATTAGTTAAAACTGATTCAACCTTTCTCTGGTAAAGGTTGCTCTTTGTTGTTGTTCTTTTGTTCTTGCAAGAGGATGACAACATACTGGGGGAGAATTCTAACTTGAACTTGTGCTTAATGATATATCTTTCTGGGGAAAAGAGGATGCGGAATCTGAGGTAACGAATTTGTTAGTTAATCGTTTTCCTGTTTAAGAAAAGCCTGCTTATATTGCATATATTTCGCTTTTGCTTAACAAAATTTCGGTACAATTGATATATATTCCATTATGTGTGTATGGATGTGTGTGATTAAATTGTTTCCAGTTAAGAAAAACTGTGTGAATTTATTTGACTTATTGTTTGATATCTTCTTTATTGTTTGGTATCAAGTGTTTTTGCTTAACGAAATTTCGGCGCTATTGCGGTGCTATAATGTCTATGTTTGTTTCAATTGCTTCCGGTTAAGAGAAATAATTGTGCAAGTAAATTTATTTGGTTTGTATGTATTGTTTATGGCTTAACGAAATACGTGGTCATTTGTTTAGTCCAATTCGATTCCGGATAAGAGAAACTAAGTTAATTCTGATCTTAGTTAGACTTATCAAATTGAAGGACTCGGTTATTCAAGTCTAATCGAATGCCTTGACAAGAAATACTAGTTAACTAACCTAGTACTTGTCTTGTCTAAAGTGAAAGGTCTAAGTTATTGTCTGAATAATTAGAAATGATGAGAAAAATAAAGTTAATTCTGATCTTTATTTTGGTCATATCGAAATAAGCGATTGTATTTGTACAATCGGTTTAGCAAGGGAACTAAGTTTGTTAGTCGATTTGTTAAACTATTAGGGAAAATTGCATTGGGCAATTGTTTCCTTGATAATATATTAAAACCAAATTACTTGTTGTTTCGGTTTTGATATTGGTTATCTAAAGTGGTATGTGAAACCTTCGTGCTTAACTCTTATAGGTTGTACAAGTCTATTAGATTTGTAAGATCCTTTCGGTTTGACCTTTATTTGATCGAACCTTTGTCATTTTGTGACAAAAAGGGGGAGAAATATATGGAGTAAATAAGTGATTTGTAATCACTAAGGAAAGAACAATTGTGCTTAAACTTTATGTCTAACGAAAGTGTAAAGCATTGACTAAGGGGAGCAACATATCATATTGCTATTGTAGTTATTTGGACTACAAAAGGGGAATAACAAAGATGTTCAGATTAAAAATCTACCTATCTTACCTTTAAGGGGAGTATTAGCTTTGTTATTAAAATGTCAACAGTGGCATTTATTAATTGAATATATGCACGTTATTGTATTGTTGAAACTTGGAATCAAGCGTATGTTTAATGAATTCTTGTAATTTGTTTATCCATATGTATTACGAGTTTTGTCACTAAAATTGACAAAGGGGGAGATTGTTAGAGCATAGCTCGGTTGAACCCACCAAGCGTTGGTATGTCAAGTTTGGTTGTCATATTCTAGTGAATCAAAACTCATCTAAGAGTCGCTTGATTATGTACTAGAGACAATTTCATATAGGTTAGACTAGAAAGTCTAGGATTATGAGACCTACAAGTATTACTCGAAGACCTGAAGAATGTGAAGAAGTAACAAGCTACAACGACGATATCATCCTTCCTCTTGAGGTTAATAATATTGAATTGAACTGTTTTATTAACGTATCTTTCAAGTCATGCTATATTGAAAACATAACTGCGAAGATGTGAATGATTATGTTCTAGTAGTGAGACATGATCATATGACCATAGTGTTAAGGAAATAGGATACAAAGTATAACGCTTATCTTTTGAACTTTGTATATATGACATCGACATAATCGTATGAATGCTATTGTGATTATGTGTATGGGTAAAGGTGAAGATTTCATCCTAGGAAACAATGTTTACATTTTTTTAAAGGAAGTACATTCATGAACTTGTTTATGAATCGAAAGGGAAATCGCTAGGATTATTGGTATTGTTATTCATTGCATATCTTTGGATTACCAATATGTGTGAGTTAGTAGAACCGACCATAACTTGTTATGTATCTTGGTATAACTAATCACAGTGCCTGACTTATGATTTGGTATGACTGGTTTTTATTAATTAGTGTAACTGATCCTAAGTAATCACCTGAGATGGTATGATCGATATTTGTAATTGGTGTGACCGATCCTAGTAATTGGTGTGACCGATCACAAAAGTATTGTGTAATCGATCCTTGTAATTGGTGTAACCGGTCCTAGTAATTGGTATAATTGATCATGGTAATTGGTATAACCGATCCTAGTGACATGTGTAACCGATCACAAGCAATACCATGAGTATATGGTAACCGGTCCTGGTAATTGACGTAACCGATCCTGGTAACTGACGTAACCGGTCCTGGTAACTTATGTGTTCGATCACAAGTAACCCATATAAGGTATAACCGATCATAGTGATTGGTAGAACCGATTGAACCCATGATTGTAATTTGATATTCGATCAATCACATAGTTGTCTTGGAATACAGATGAACCAATTTTAAACTTGTTTGGAAATACGGTATAATCGATTCCAAGATTGTAAATACGAAAGAGGATTTAAAAAGAAAAGATGTCAACATACTTTGAACACGAACAATAACTCTTATTTTTTATTGTTCAAAGTTATTCCTTAATTACTCAAGGAGATCCTTGTCCAAAATAAATTAAGAATCTTTTAATTAAGGTTGTTAGTTTTATATGCTTTAATTACCAGCAATTAAATGCATATCTCTAGAAAATAAAAATTGGTAATGTGCATTTACTAATTGGAGATTTTCTATTGAGAGGTTTCTGAAAATACTGGACAAAGCATTTCCAGGAATTATGGAAACCGATTTGGACATTTATTGCATATCTTGAGAATATTCGGCTTTGGAAATTCCTTGGTGTCCAACCATCCTTTGTCTTTAAATACCTAAGTTTGCATTTCTAGCAAACTATCCTAAGAGCCAAGAAACTTCATCTTTCTTGTTGTTTCCGGTGGAGCCGTCTATCCGGAGAGGAAAGTACCTTAATTAGGCGAAGTCTCGTACGACCGCTCGTTTAAAGACTTCTGTGGGATCAAGAAGATCTACGAGTACCGTTGGTGGGAAACTAGATAATTACAGTCTATTAGTTTCGATTGATTTGATTGACTAACGGTTGTTGAACTTTGATTGTACCTAGTTTGTTTATTCTTGATATTCTTATATTCTGATATAAGATTCACTCAAACTAGATCGAAGTGTCGACGGGATCTTTAGAACTGTTTGTAGATCTAAAGACATCTTGTGGTAATATATTGTTAATAGACTCCGTTCTGTGTGTGATTGATCACAAGAGATTCAAGTGGTGTTGTGCAGGTTTAATTGAAGATTAAAGAAGATTTCTTATTGGTTTCTCATATCTTTGTGTAGCACAAAACTTGATCGGCTGGGATCCAACTAGAATCGGATTTATTCGATTGATTAGTTGCGTGAGATCGGCATCGCTTTATAGTTCCTTGATTGGGTTATATACTGATTGATGGCAAATCTAAACTCTGCTACTTAGGTAGTAGTTGGATAGATTGATCTAACCGGGAATTGGAGCTTATTAGTTTAAACGGAAGAGCCTTTGCATATGACTTGAGATATCTTTACTGGAAAGAATCAATAAAGTTGTTACCAAACAGATTTGTTGTTCCTTTACTGTTTGGAATACGATCCAAAGGAATTGTTCCAGTGCGTGCACTTATTGAATGTCGGAAGCAGGGATACTGAAGAAACTGAGTGAACTAGGTTTAGTTGTTTGGTCTCAACTATAAGAAGTTTTGGTTTAGATTTTGTATAGCGGCTTAATTCTGAGAGTATTTAATTATGGACTTGGTCTCAAGGTTTTTCTGCATTTGCAGTTTCCTCGTTAACAAAAATCTTGTTGTATCATTTACTTTTCCTTTCCGCAATTATAATTGTTGTTATTATAATTTGAAGTAAATTACACAAACGTTAACTCCGCTTTACTTGATAGTGAACCTTTAGAGTTTGGTTATGTCCGAACCTATTATCAAGTAATCACACTTTGATTTTTATATTATCTCGATCTCGTATCCATAGACGATCACACAAAGTCTGAATACCGATTTGTCGTATTTTCTCGACTTTGTCCATAGACAATCACTTTCGGTAAGAGGACTTATAGGTGGATTATTTAAAGATTATGGTGTATTTGGGTACCCTCGTCTTTTCAAAGTTGTTTCTCATCAGGCTCACGTATTCTATTTGTTTGATTTGCTGATTATGAGAAACAAAAATATAACTCTTTGATATATTTCCTTGGTTGATTCTGACTGTCTAGTTGATTCTCTCAGAATTATATTGAATTTATTCCACACAGATTCCCTAACGAAATATTGGGTGTGGTTGTTAGATCCCCGCTTTTTCAATTGGTATCAAAGCAGGCAAACACGTTTAAGACCTCATAAGTCTGTGTTTGTAGCAATCTGACTCTATGGGCAAAAGCGCTATGTCCATAAACGTATCGCCAGTCTTCGATGGCTCGAATTACTTATGGTGAAAAATTGTTATGCGTGCCTTTCTCCAAGCACGTGATTTTCAATCATGGGTTTAGTTTGTTAATGGCTATAATCCTCCATTGGTTACAGTATATGGTGTAACAGTTGCAAAGGATATTGATAGGTATGAGCTTTACGAGATTCTTACTGCAAAGAAAAATTCTGACGGCTTAAATGCTATCATACATGCCATAACCCCATATCTTCAGCACCATGTGACTATGTGCATTCGATCTAAAAATGTTTGGGATATCTTAGAAACCGTATTTGAAGGGAATACCTCTGAAAAGGAAGCTAGGCTTCAAAACCTAAATTCCGATTGGGGAAAACCTTTGTATGGCTGATGAAGATTCATTTGATGAATTTAATCATAAAGTGTCTGAAATTGTTAATGCATCTTTTGCATTGGGTAAGACTTTTCCTGAAAAGGACATTGTGATGAAAATTCTCAGGTCGTTGCCAGCTAGATAAGATTCTAAGAAACATGCCATCATTGAAGGAAATAACCTTGATACACTTTCCATAAATACTCTTGTTGGGAAGCTAAATATCTTTGATCTTGAAGTGAGTAAAAGAGAAAAACTTCGCATGTCTTGCAATCATGTTGCTACATCTGATGTAAGGTCTCTATGTCCTGAATTGATTGATACAAAGGATGAGAATTGATTTAATTCAACTCTCTCACTGTTTGTACAACAGTTAAAGAAAACTCTAAGACAGAGAAAAAGAAAGTCTCAAAAGAATTTGTTTGCAGTCAATGAAAAGGATAGAAAAGTTCACAAAAATTATGATAATGGAACTTGTTCCATGTGCTCTGGTTATTCTAATAAGGAGGTTAGTGAGTTAACCAAAGCACGGATGACAACTCTTGACTAATGTCCTGAGGAAGATGTCTGTGAAAGTTCTCTCACCTAATTTGCTGATAATCACACTTGTCCTTCTAACAACTCTGATTGTTCCATGATAAACGATCTAACTTCCCAGAAAAGAAAATTGATCTTTTAACCAAAGATTTGTACTCAATGAAGAGTATGTTTCAAGTGGAGAAGGAAGCATGGATTAAAAGGATTTAAAATCTAGAACGTCAGCTGGAAAAATTAAGACAATTGAAAGCGACATCTCGCAATCGTGATTTCAAGAAGAAGAATCGGTTATCTTCGATAAACTCTTTTAAACTCAATCAGCATATTACTCCTGAAAATATGTCATACTCAAATCTTTTTTGTAATGAGAAAGACATAAAATACAATGGCACAACAAATCAATTGTGTCCCTTGTATAAAACCAGGATCACCCATAGACAGTGTACACAAAGGTTCTTGAAAAATCTCCTTCCACTAATTCACGTTATCAGAAGGAGAAAAGAAAATCTTATAAGAAATCTACATCACTTTCGAAAGAGATGGTCAGAACCATTAATAGTTTACGAAAATCGATAAACAGGGCTTTCGGAACATTGCAGGAAAGGAAGACGTCTACCCTTGATCGTCTCCCCATAAAAAGAAATCAGAAACAAGGAATAACAAAATCTTCCTCTTCTCATGAGAATCCACCCGATCCTTTATTGGATGGGAGAAATTACAATCTGTAATAAGTTCTGAGATTATTCTTGTTTTCCCTTGGACAAGGACCATAATCTTCAAGAGGGCTGTGAAAAGATTTCTGTTATTTTCTGGCAACTTATCTCTGTATCTCTTTCTGAAACTCTATTTTCTGAGCCAAGAATCGTTTTTGTGCTTAAACAGTTTTCCTAATAAAGTCCTTTTTGGGATATCCAAAATTTTGTTAGGGTTTTGGTCAAAGGTTCTTTTAGGAATTTATTCCATATCTTCTTCCTTCTAAGTTGGAAGATTTCATTCCTCTAAGCAAGCATTTCATTTACAATATTCTATCATGTCCTCATCAAGTCTTTCCAGTAAAGAAGATGATGTCTGGACTGTTCTCTTTCCCTCTAAGAAAGTTCGTTTTGGTTCCTCCGATAATGAGATGTGTCAAAACAAATGTGATTCCTCGTCCGATGTGAATCCTAATGTCTCTCCTTTTAAAAAACTCTCATTAACTATGAATCTTGTCTTGGAACAAGTACGTGCTTTGAAGAGTGAACTCGAATCTTCAACCAAAAGACTTGAGGACAAGATGGATAATCTCGAATCCAGGATTGATCTATTCGAAGATGAGCTTGATGATTATAGGGAATATGAGAAGAGCCTTCAAAGTAAGTGAAATGATTTTTGTTTCTTGCTTAATAATGTCTAGGAAACTTCTTATGAGAATTTATTCTTGTGTTTTAAGATGGATAACTAGGGTTTGGAATAACAAATATTGTGATTAAACATAGCCATTGCCGACGATTTTCATCTTGCAATTTTTTAGATTTATTTATTTAAATTCTAAGTTATTTGGAAGATGATTTTGCAGTATTAATCTTTATTGGTTTTATATATTTCAAAAATGTTATGAGATATGTGTGTTTACATCTGTGAACTATGATTGTCCCATATATGTCAAAAGTTAAGTCTATTATGTAATTATGCAAATATTGATAAAAGATAGAATGGACTTTTGTATATTCCGCAGTATTGATCTTTCCCTGATCCACTTCTATGTGAAAGTACTGTATGGCTCCGTAAGTTTTTTTATGTTGAGCATTTCCGATTAAATTAATCATTAAGGTTCCTCTGTGGTTAATTTAATTGAGTTTTCTGGATACAAATTCATGTTTCATGTGATTTGTTAATGTCCAAAGAAATCCTTTTTTTCTTGTAAAAGTAAGGTCGCTCTTGTTGTTCTTTCGGGAATGCCATTTTATGGGGGGGAGTTCTCAATTGAACTTGTGCTTTATTGCGAAATCTTTGTGGGGAGTGCGGCTTTGGAATATTGTAGGAGTTATCTTGTATCTTTATAAAATCCTTGATGAATACACTAAGTTTCGACTATGTGAAAACATCGAAACAAAGTTGATATGTTCTCTTTTAGTCATGAATAATCTCTTTGAGAATTTCATTATGATCACGTTAGTTTTCATACCTTTGCCAATTTATATTGACAAAAAGGGGGATAATTATTTTGTAGTTCACACTACATACATATGGTTTACGGATCATTGTGAGGTTGATATACGAGAAATATTTCAAGAAATTATACAAGAAATATTTCGTACTTTATAATGTGTACAAAGTAAATATGTGATGGTAAGTTGTAGTTGAACCCTAATCAATTTCACACTGGTTCAAGGTACAGTCGTGCTCCTTACATCTATGATCCCAGCAGGATACTACGCACTCCCTTAGCTGATCTCACCCACAACTAAGAATTGCTATGACCCAAAGTCGAAGACTTGATAAACAAATCTGTATCATACAGAAAAGTCTATTGAATAGATAAATCTGCCTCCCACAGATATACCTACGAGTTTTTGTTCCGTCTTTTGATAAATCAAGGTGAACATGAACCAATTGATAACCCGAACTTATATTCCCGAAGAACAGCCTAGAATTATCAACCACCTCACAATAATCTTAATCGATTAACGAAACAAGATATTGTGGAATCACAAACGATGAGACGAAGGTGATTGTAACTACTTTTCTATCTTGCCTATCGAAGATATAAATCTCAAGCCAATCTTGCGATTGTACTCAAACACGATAGAAACAGCAAGATCAGATCACGCAACTACAGAGAAAATAGTTGGGTATGGCTTCACAATCCCAAAGAAGTCTTTAAGTCGTTAACCTACAGGGTTTTGTGAAAAACCTAAGGTTAAAGGAGAATTGACTCTGGATTATACAACTAGTATCATACAGGAGGTGTGGGAATTAGGTTTCCCAGTTGCTAGAGTTCTTCTTTATATAGATTTCAAATCAGGGTTTGCAATCTAAGTTAGTTTGGTAACAAACCATTCAATATTCACCGTTAGATTAAAACCTGATTAGATTCAAGCTAATATCTTTCAACTGTTATATCGAACTTAGCTTGTTATACACAAATGAGATGTAACTTCAGTTAGGTTTGAGTAACCGTACCTAAACGTGTACACTTAGTCGGTTCAACAATAGTTAACCAATGGTTAGCCATATGAGCACTTTCATATCAACCTTATTCATCTTCACCATAACTAGTTCAAATGACTCAAATGAACTAGTTATAGAGTTGTTCAATTGCTTAGATCTTATAGAGGTATACAAGGCACAATCGAAGCAAAATCGGTTTTTATTCACTCGAATCGATTCATGAACATTATAGCCACCGTTTGCAAAGATTGCATTCCTTATTATATACTCCCTCTGTTTTTGGAAAAGAGATACTTTCACTTTTTCATTTTAGCCTAAAAATAGGCCAAATTGAAAAAGTGAAAGTATCTCTTTTCCAGAAACGGAGGGAGTAAATGTTTTAATTCATGAACAAACTGATTTTAGAAAGTAACCTACCTAAGTATGCAAACACGTACGCATACTTAGGTAACCGTATTGAGTTTGTTTTTCACTTTCAAACACCAGCAGAAATTCACGGACGTGAACTTTCCGCCAGTATACATACGTGTACGCATACTCACCCGGATTTCCAACAACCGCCAGTACGCGTATGGGTACGCATACTTTGGGTTCTCGGTTTTGGACTTTTACACAAATGTGAGAACACACTATGTTTATATCCAAAGATGGTTACATGTTCTAAATTCTCATTTCAGTCATTGAAACTTTCTTAGAGGATATTAAAATAGTTGTTATTCACGAACTATTTTCATCAAAGCAATTTTCAAGTTATTGAAATAATCAACATGACTTTCGTCATGAGTAAAGATGAACTTGGCTAAAGCGAAAGCTTACCAACACATATTTCGAGAAATAGATAAGCAAGATAAACTCGGCTCGAAATAGCAAATGTGCATAATTGAAGTATATATAGCAATACGACTTTTGTCTCAAAATATGAGATAGAATAGATAGACTTTTGAGTGATAGATAAGTTCAAGTCTCCACATACCTTTTGTTGATGAAGTTCCACAAGTTACCTTGAGTAGTTCTTCGTCTTCAATCGATGAACGCCGTGGAGTCTAAGGCTCAGCTACGCTTGCGAGTTCGACCGAGCAGTGCTCTAACAATAATATCAATCACCTCACAATAATCTTAATTGTATGGTAGCGAAACAAGATATTGTGGAATCACAAACGACGAGATGAAGATGTTTGTGACTACTTTTTATATTGCCTATTGGAGAATAAATCTCGAGCAAATCTTAGAGAAGATAGTACTCAATACGATTGAACAAAGCAAGATCAGAACACACAACTACATATAAAATAGTTGGGTCTGGATTCACAATCCCAATGAAGTCTTTAAGTCGTTAACCTATAATGGTTTTAGGAAAAACCTAGGTTAAAGGAGAATCGACTCTAGTCGCAACTAGTATCATACATGAGGTGTGGGGATTAGGTTCCCAGTTACTAGAGTTCTCCCTTATATAGTCTTAAAATCAGGGTTTGCAATCAATGTTACCTTGGTAACAAAGCATTCAATATTCACCGTTAGATGAAAACCTGATTAGACTCAAACTAATATCTTTCAACCGTTAGATCTAACTTAGCTTGTTACACACAAATGAAAAGTGACTTCATTTATATATGGGTAACCGTACCTAAACGTGTACACTTGGTTGGCTCAACAATAGTTAACCGAAGTTAGCCATATGAACACTTATCAATCTTGTTCATCTTAACACAACTAGTTCAAATGACTCAAAGGAAACTAGTTATAGAGTTGTTCAATTGTTTATATTCTCATAGAAGTATATAAGACACAATTGAAGCAAAATCGATTTTGATTCACTCGAATCAATTCATGAACATTATAGCCACGATTTTCAAAAGATTGCATTCCTTAATTTATAAATGTATTAGTTCTTGAACAAACCGATTCTAGAACATAACCCACTCAAGTATGCAAACAGTACGCATAGCAAAGTAGCCGGACTTGGTCTGGGTTCGCCAGTATGCGAACATGCACGCATACTTTTGTACACAACCAAACACAATTGAATTCCCGGACTTGAACTTACGCCGGTACGCATACGGGTATGCATACTAAGTTCCCGAACTTCAACTAACAAACCAGTACGCATACGGGTATGCATACTATGGTTCCCGGACCTGGAATAACTTGCAACAGTTAACATATAAGTACGCATACTGTGCTATATCCAATTAATGGTTAATTGTTTTAAACTCCCATTTCAATCATTGAAACATTCTTAGATGACGAAAATAGCTGTCTCACACAAACTATTAGCTTCAAAGTAATTTTTAAGTGATCGATAGATCAATACGAAACATTCTGAGTCTACATCAAATGACTGTCTCACACAAATCATATAAGATGTAACCAGGCGATTTTCACATGATCATCTTTTGACTTTCGTAAAGAATATAAGATGAACTTGGTTAAAGCGAAAGCTTACCAACACATATTTCGAGAAATATGTAAGCGAGTTAAACTCAGCTCGAAATATCAAATGTGTATAATCGAAGTCTACATAGCTATACGATTTTTGTCTCAAATAGGAGATAGAGTAGAAATATACTTTTGAGTGATAGATGAGTTCAAGTCTCGACATACCTTTTGTTGATGAAGTTCTGTTAGAACACTGCTTGGTCGAACTCGCAAGCGTTGCTATCTCAAGCTTGTTGTCAAGTTTAGTTGCCAAAACTATAAGTCTTGATTTTTAGTCTACTTATAGCTAAGTCTCGGATTAGGATAGAAAGTGTAGTTGAGCATTAGACTTTACGGCGTTCATCGATTGAAGACGAAGAACTACTAAGTGGAGCTTGTGGAACTTCATCAACAAAAGGTATGTGGAGACTTGAAATCATCTATCACTCAAAAGTATATCTACTCTATCTCCTATTTGAGACAAAAGTCGTATAGCTATATAGACTTCGATTATACACATTTGATATTTCGAGTTGAGTTTAACTCGCTTACATATTTCTCGAAATATGTGTTGGTAAGCTTTCGCTTTAACCAAGTTCATCTTATATTCTTGACGAAAGTTAAAAGATGATCATGTGAAAATCGCCTGGTAACATCTTACATGATTTGTATGAGACAGTCATTTGATGTAGACTCGGAAGGTTTCGTATTGATCATTCGATCACCATAAATTGCTTTGAAGCTAATAGTTTGTGTGAGACAGCTATTGTCGTCTTCCAAGAATGTTTCAATGGTTGAAATGGATTTTAAAACAATTGGATAAGCATAGTAGGCGTACTTGCATATATGTAATCCAAGTCCGGGAACCATGGTATGCATACCCGTATGCGTACTAGTTGGTTTGTGAAAGTCCGGGAACCTTGTATGCGTACAGGTACGCGTACTGGCGTAAGGTTTAGGTCCGGGAATTTTTGCTGAGTTTGGAAGGTATACGTACCAGTTCGCGTACTGGAGAAACCCAAACTTAGTCCGACTATTTAGGTACGCGTACACGTATGCATACCTAAGTGGATAATGTTCCAAAATCGGTTTGTTCTTGAACTAATACATTTATATAATAAGGAATGCAATCTTTTTCAAACCGTGGCTATAATGTTCATGACTTGATTCGAGTGAATCAAAATCGATTTTGTTTCAATTGTGTCTTGTATACTTCTATGAGAATATAAACAATTTAACAACTCTAGAACTAGTTTCATTTGAGTCATTTGAACTTGTTATGGTTAAGATGAATATGGTTGATATGAAAGTGTTCATATGGCTAACTTCGGTTAACTATTGTTGAGCCAACAAGGTGCACACTTTTAGGTACGGTTACTCATATCTAAATGAAGTCACTTTTCATTTGTGTGTAACAATCTATGTTCGATCTAACGGTTGAAAGATATTAGCTTGAGTCTAATCAGGCTTTCATCTTACGGTGAATATTGAATGCTTTGTTACCAAGGTAACATTGATTGTAAACCCTGATTTGAAGACTATATAAAGGAGAACTCTAGAAACTGGGAAACCTAATCTCCGAACCTCATGTGTGATACTAGTTGCGACTAGAGTCGATTCTCCTTTAACCTTAGGTTTTTCACGAAACCCTGTAGGTTAACGACTTATAGACTTCATTGGGATTGTGAAGCCAAATCCAACTATTTTCTTTGTAGTTGCGTGTTCTGATCTTGCCATGTTTTATCGTATTGAGTACTATCTTCTCAAATATTTACTCGAGATTGATTCTCCGATAGGCAAGATAAAAAGTAGTCACAAACATCTTCGTCTCATCGTTTGTGATTCTACAATATCTTGTTTCACTACCATACGATTAAGATTATTGTGAGGTGATTGATATTTCTAGGTTGTTCTTCAGGAATATAAGTCCGGTATATAAATTGGTTCGTATTCACCTTGATTTATCAAAAGACAGAACAAAACTCGTAGGTTTATCTGTGGGAGATAGATTTATCTATTCAATAGACTCTTCTGTATGAGACAGATTGGTTTATCAAGTCTTCGACTTTGGGTCGTAGCAACTCTTAGTTGTGGGTGAGATCATCTAAGAGAATCAAGTGTGTAGAGTCCTGCTGGGATTCAGAGACGTAAGGAGCTCAATTGTATCTTGATCAGTGTGAGATTGGTTAGGGCTCAACTACATTCCAAATCCGGGTTAACTTGGAGTAGTCTAGTGTCTGTAACGGCTTAATACATTGTGGTGTTCAAATCTGGACTAGGTCCCGGGGTTTTTCTGCATTTGCGGTTTCCTCGTTAACATAATTTCTGGCGTCTGTGTTATTTCTTTTCCGCATTATATTTGTTTATATAATTGAAATATCACAGGTTGTGCGTAAGTTCAATCAATTGAGAATCCAACCTTTGGTTGTTGATTATATTCGTTGACACTTGGACATTGGTCTTTGGTACTGTTCAAGTTGTTTCACATAATAATCAGGCTCGCGGATTTCCATCTGTTTGATTTGATGATTACATTGTGAAACAGAGATACAAACTCTTGGATATATTTCCATTGATTGAGTCTGACTGTCTAGTTGATTCTCTTGGAATTATATTGGAGTTTGTCCATACAGATTGCTAAGTGAAATATTAGGTGTGGTTGTTAGACCCCCGCTTTTTCAATTGGTATCAGAGCAGGCAAACGCAATAAACCTAATAAGTTTGTGTTTGCTGATCCCTAAAGTTTGTCCCTTTGGGAAACTTCTTTGGGAAACTTGCTCTTGGCATCTGTAACGCACGCCAGAAATCCTTAAAGACTGTTCAGTGCTTATCATCTATTAGACCTGTGGTCTCTCATGATAATCTTGTTCCATCTAAAACTTTGGAAAACTTAGATGAAGAGAAACAGTCTAAAGGAAAAATTAAAAGTTCTTCTAAGAAGAATCGGTGGAAAAAATGTGGTCAACGCTCAAGATATGGAATCTCACTAGATTAAATCTTAGTATTTTTGAGAAAAATTATCGTGATGGATCAATTGACAAAGATCTATTTAGATCTTTTGAAAGCGTTTTTAAATTCTTAGAAAAGCTTAATTTGATTAAAGAAAAAAACCTTTCTGATAAAAGTTCCGTACCTGTCAAATCATGTGTTCATGATGTACGAACTATGCTTACTACCAACTCTTGTGAAATTGATAAAAATATTTCTGGAAAGTTAGGTATAGTCTCTAATCGTCGGAAAGCGTCTTTCCTTGGTCATAAGAAAAGGGATTTAAAAAATTATATTAACCCTGAGTATCATCATTACTCTGATTATACTTCTGGTACAATTAACAAATATCAACCGTAGAAGTTGCGTGAAAATCTCTCTGCACATCTCGCCTCTTGGTAACAAGCTTGGCTCTACCCCATTTGTATATAATTTGAGATGGGGCAAGTAACGGTTGGGTTATTGTGTTTGGGTTAATTTATTTATTTTCTCTACCCAAGTTTAATTAAGGTGATGAAGTTCTTGCTACTATCCCTTTATTGCACGGTACTGGTCCTCTCAGTATGCAAGCCTTGGCTGTTGAAAGCTTTAAGAAATCCTGCCTTCCTTTTGCGGGTCGCGGTTCATGAACGGGTCCAAGCCCATTATTGGGTGTATAAGAAGTTTGGTCCGCGTACCCTTCTTCTTCCCTCTCTAGTCCGAGTACGTGAACTATTTTAGGGTTCATGTATTATGTCCATTAAAATTCCTTTGGAGATACAAAAGAGACTAAGGATTGTCCTTATCTTCAAGAAGCATACCAAGTAAGTTTTTTTCCTTCTCTTTGTACTCTCAATTTCTAGATCTTATGGGAAATTTCAAGGTTTTAAAGAAGGTTTTAAAAAACTTGGATTCATCATCTTCTAGTATGACTATGCCTCAAAATCAAGATGCTATTAGAATTAGATTTATCAATGATTCTAGTAGTAAGATCTTTGAAAGGATTTCTTCTAGTGGGTTCATTCTAGAAAAGAAATTGGATAAGGTTAATGGTCATAAAGAAGATTTGGCTTGTTTTGAAAATGTTAATCTTGGAAACATCTTTAATGGTCTTGGTGAAGGTTTTGACACTCTAACAAGAATTTTCTATGTTAACATCCATGATGTTGATCTTGTTGAGGTGGAATCCAAGACCATGATAAATAGAGAAAGGATTATTGTTAATAGAGAGTTGATTTCAAGGAGAACCAAAATTCACTTGGGTAATTTTCGCCTACCTAGACCAAGAGAAGAAAGACCATCCTGTGAAGCCATTTCTAATGGTCTTTGTGGAAAAAGTGTTGATTGGATTAATGGGAAATTTCCTACTAATTATCTTAGTCTTGCCTTGATGGACTTTGGAAAACTTGGTATATCTAATCTTTGTCCCTCCACAATTGAGAATTCTTGGTGGAGTCGTGAGTTTGCGGAGTTTTTCTATTTCCTTGAATTGGGTACTCAAAGTCTCGACATTTGTGGATTCATCTTCCTTCAAATGACTTCGATGACGTCTTTCAACAAGAAGTTAGGCTTTCCATGTTTGATTGAGCAAATTTGTCGCACTTACTCTATTGTTGCTATTGGAAACTCTATTGGAACTCTCAATCTTGTTCGTCCTTGTACCTTCAAACGTATGAAGAAGAATGCTTGCAAGAGACAAAGATGTGATACCCTTGACGGTTCTTGTGATTCTTTCACCTTGAGTTTTCTTCATCAAACTCATAAAGGTGTGTGTAAGATCAATTTCAAGGTAAAATGTGTGCAAGAACAATTATGTGTAATTGCCACCAAGTTTCCCGAAATCAAGGAAGACATGGATAAGATTCAAGCTACTTTGATGGTTTCCGATGATGAAGATGATGCCTAAAGTTCTCTTTCTCTCATCTTATCTAATTATGTCTAGGAAACTTCTTATGAGAATTTATTCTTGTGTTTTAAGAAGGATAACTAGGGTTTGGAATATCAATTATTGTGAGTACACGCAGCTATTTCCAACGATTTTCATCTTACAATGTTTTTAGATTTATTTATTTAAATTCTAAAGTACATTTGGAAGATGATTTTGCAGTATTAATCTTTATGGCTTCACATATTGCAACTTGTTATGGGATATGTGTGTTTGCGACCGTGAACTATGATTGTCCCATATATGTCAAAAGTTAAGTCTTTCATATGTCATTATGCAAATATTGATAAAAGATTGAATGAACTTTTGACAAACAAAAATTAAGCCTATTATGTCATTATGCAAATATTGATGGAAGATAGGATGAACTTTTGTCAATAAAGATTAAGTCTATTATATGTCTCTATGCAAATATGGATGAAAAATAGAATGAATCTTTAACTATTTCGCAGTATTGGTCTTTCCCTGATCCACATCTTTATGTGAGCATTTCCGATTAAATTAATCATGGGTTCTCTTGTGGTTAATTTAATTGAGTATTTTGGATACAAATTCATGTTTCATGTGATTTGTTAATGTCCAAAGAAATCCTACTTTTCTTGTGAAAGTAAGGTCGCTCTTGTTATTCTTTCGGGAATGACATTTTATGGGGGAGAGTTCTTAATTGAACTTGTGCTTAATTGCCAAATCTTTGTGGGGAGTGCGGCTGTGGAATATTGTAGGGGTTATCTTGTATCTTTATATACTCCTTGATGAATGCATTTAGTTTCGGCTATATGATTGCATTTAAACAAAGTTGATATGTTGTTCTCTTTTGTTCATGAAGTATCTCTATGGAAATTTCATTAGGATCTCACTAGTTTTTGTACCTTTTCCAATTTTATTGACAAAAAGGGGGAGAATTAATGTGTAGTTCACACTATAAATACATATGGTTTAAGGATGATTATGTAAGGGGGGGTGGTTTTCATGTGAGATGAAGTATTGACTAAGGGGGAGTGATACATATCACCATAGTATTGTTGTCATAGTTGTGATACAATTGGACTTTGATGTTGTGTAATAATACTATACACTGTATAACAATGATTGCGAGCAACTGTTTTCTCATTGTTACAGTTGCGGATCTTCAACAACTATGATGATGAGTTGAACACGTTCAGAATCATTGGAGTAATTGGAAGTGACGAAGATTTAGAGTAATGTTGAAGAACCAAGGAAATCAAGCATTTTGATTGAGAGCTACAAAGTTTATTTATTTTGTATTCCATATGTATTGATAGTTTTGTCACTAAAATTAACAAAGGGGGAGATTGTTAGAGCACTGCTCGGTCGAACTAGTAAGCGTTGCTATCTCAAGCTTGTTGTCAAGTTTAGTTGCCAAAACTATAAGTCTTGATTTATACTCTACTTATAGCTAAGTCTCGGATTAGGATATAAAGTGTAGTTGAGCATTAGACTTCACGGCGTTCATCGATTGAAGACGAAGAACTACTAAAGGGAGCTTGTGGAACTTCATCAACAAAAGGTATGTGGAGACTTGAACTCATCTATCACTCAAAATTCTATCTACTCTATCTCCTATTTGAGACAAAAGTCGTATAGCTATATAGACTTCGATTATACATATTTGATATTTCGAGCTGAGTTTAACTCGCTTACATATTTATCGAAATATATGTTGGTAAGCTTTCGCTTTAACCAAGTTCATCTTATATTCTTGACGAAAGTCAAAAGATGATCATGCGAAAATCGCCTGGTAACATCTTACATGATTTGTGTGAGACAATCATTTGATGTAGACTCGGAATGTTTCACATTGATCATTCGATCACTTGAAAATTGCTTTGAAGCTAATGGTTTGTGTGAGACAGCTATTCCCGTCTTCCTAGAATGTTTCAATGGTTGAAATGAGAGTTTAGAACAATTGGACTTAAGCACAGTATGCGTACTTGCATATATGTAACCCATGTCCGGGAACCATGGTATGCATACCCGTATTCGAACTGTTTGGTTTGAGAAGTCCAGGAACCTGGTATGCGTACCGGTACGTGTACTGGCGCAAGGTTCAGGTCCGGAAATTTCTGCTGAGTTTGGATGGTATGCGTACAAGTTCGCGTATTGGCGAAACCCAAACTTGGTCTGGCTACTTAGGTACGCGTACCCGTATGCATACCTAAGTGGATGATGTTCTCAAATCGGTTTGTTCATGAACTAATACATTTATATAATAAAGAATGCAATCTTTTGCAAACCGTGGCTATAATGTTCATGACTTCATTCGAGTGAATCAAAATCGATTTTGCTTCAATTGTGTCTTGTATATTTCTATGAGAATATAAACAATTGAACAACTCTAGAACTAGTTTCATTTGAGTCATTTGAACTAGTTATGGTTAAGATGAATGAGGTTGATATGAAAGTGTTCATATGGCTAACTTCGGTTAACTATTGTTGAGCCAACAAGGTGTACACGTTTAGGTACGGTTACTCATATCTAAATGAAGGTACATTTCATTTGTGTGTAACAAGCTAAGTTCGATCTAACGGTTGAAACATATTAGCTTGAGTCTAATCAGTTTTTCATCTAACGATGAATATTGAATGCTTTGTTACCAATGTAACATTGATTGCAAACCCTGATTTTGAGACTATATAAAGGAGAACTCTAGCAACTTGGAAACCTAATGCCCACACCTCCTGTATGATACTAGTTGCGACTAGAGTCGATTCTTATTTAACCTTAGGTTTTTCACAAAACCTTGTAGGTTAACGACTTAAATACTTCATTGGGATTGTGAAGCCAGACCCATTTATTTTTCCTGTAGTTGCGTTATCTGATCTTTCATTTTCTATCGTATTGAGTACTATCTTCTCTAAGATTGGCTCGAGATTTATTCTCCGATAGGCAAGATAAAAAGTAATCACAAACATCTTCGTCTCATCGTTTGTGATTCCGCAATATCTTGTTTCGCTACCATACGATTAAGATTATTGTGAGGTGATTGATATTTCTAGGTTGTTCTTCGCGAATATAATTCTGGTATATCAATTGGTTCATGTTCGCCTTGATTTATCAAAAAAGCGGAACAAAACTTAAAGGTTTATCTGTGGGAGACAGATTTGTCTATACAATAGACTTTTCTGTGTGAGACAGATTTGTTTATCAAGTCTTCTACTTTGGGTCGTTGACCGCGGTCGTAAGCGTCAAAAATAAATTACACTTTCTTACTACTCAAAATATAAATATAGCAAGGGCAAGAAAGGATCGTTCCCACAGAGAGGTCTAGGTTGTCAAATTGTTATGGTTTCCTATATAAAACACCCGGAAGAATTTCTGATTGTGTAAATAAAAATAAACAAAAAGCAAATAAAGTACGCAAATCAAGAATGTGAAATATTGGATAAAGGTTTCATCTTCAATTGTAAACAAGTTTATGAATATATGAATAGAATTCGTATTTAATCTCGCTATCATCAAAAGCCATAGAATACCTTATTGCAAGAATACTCCGTAATTTCCAAAGTTATCAACACACACAATAGGGTCACGTATGTGAAATCTACCTAAAGAATAACCTAACGCCTTGCGCTAATCAAGTTCAATTCCTAGGAGCATTAAGTTTCAGAAATAGGCTAATCAATGCAATTGAAATACATTGCGCAAACAATTCGAACAAAGGTCAATTTCTACATATGATTACAAGGATGTATCACTACAACCTAGAATCATATCATGCTACTCGTATTCAAGGTTATCGCTCGATGAAAACCCTAAAATAGCTATAGATATGGATGTGAGTTCAATCAATTCTAGACTTAACTAAACAAACATTCAATCATATTGCAATACATCAATCATGCAATTATTGTAACCCGTAGAAATCATACGATAATATTGAGAGAAAACTAATTCATAAAAATCATAACTTGGTTGCAAAATCCAACTACATCTTCAACCAATAATAAAAACTTAGTTACTTGTGTTTTTGGAAATCATCATAGAAAGCAAAGAAGAAAACTATCATGTGAAACCCTAGAAAACAAGTAGAAGTCTCCTTAATGGAGATATATCCCTAGGTTTAGAAAAGAGTTTTCTATTTATATGCTTCTCCCAAAAGGATACTCAAAAGTAGGTCAAGTCTTCTCCAAACCCGTCTCCAAGTTGGTCCACCAAGCCCAGGAGTGAAAAATATGTCTCTGGAATTTTGGGTTAAAAACGGGTCGCCGGATTGCTGACGTCATCACCGGAATCCGGTCACCGGAAAATTTCCTCTGGCCACCTGAGATATCTGAAACTGTCACCAGCAAGTGCACACTCCCAAAGAACTCATCTCTCGCTTCTTTATAGTTCATACATTCACAAAAACCATCTAATCCAACTTCTCCTTTCTTGCGCGCCCAAAAAGCGTGACCCGTAGCTCATACGTCCGGCCGTCTACTCTTGTATCCGACTCATACCCCCCTCGCGATTCACTGAAATATTGCGATCGACACTTTAACCTCTGAAATCCGGCTACCGGAACTATGCTTACCGGTGCGCCATTTTCACTCCGTTTTCGCACAATTTCTGCAGCTTGGTTTCTTGCCATTCTGTCCCTGTAATTTCACATCCATGGCAGCAATAGCATCTCCTATTTACAACACAGCTCAAGCCTTTCAGCCATTGCTTCGCTGCCATTTTCCTGTTCACTGCAGCACCAAGTTCTGCAGCTGCAACTCCCGTTTCCATTCTCCGTTGCCGCAAACAATAACTCCATAAATAAACAGCAGTTCGGCTCAAATGCCAACAACCACCAACCTGTGAAGTTTTATCACTTCCCTATAGCGCATTCTCGCTGGCAAACACCACCTGAAATGAACTCAAGCAACAACGCCAACAAGTCTAGCCTGCGACAAACACTAGGATTGCATGACAACTTCAAATTAAACTCTTCGGTAGACTCCGCATTGCACTTTGTTCACAAATCGCATACAACTCCACCCACCATTTTCTTCCATTACACCGTAGTACCACCAAGCTCATCATCACCGGCTACCCGCATCTCTAGTTGCACCAAGAAAATCCACCTCCAATCTCAACTCTCTCTCACTCGACCACCACCATCCGCAGCTTCAAGTTCACTTCATTGCCTCATACAAGCCACCTAAATCAGCTGCTCCTGTAACTTCATAAGCCTAGCATCGAGTCCTAGCTGCTGTCAGTAATCCCATTGTACCCTGGTTTGCTGCTACAATCCATTCATCTCCTCACACCGAAATAAGTCACTAGTGCAAAGGATCGCAGTCCAGCCCATCTTGGTCGTGCCTCCTTGTCGGTTCCATTGCATCTCCATGATCTCGTTGCAATTGTTGTACGATACCAAAGATCAATGCCTTCTCTAGCTCATCATCTCAAAGATCACCACGACAATGACAACCCACGACAACCATGGCTGCAATTCACCACCGCTTGCCCGAACTTCTTCCATGTAACACAACCATACCACCACAGCTCTGTCCCTCAGTACCAATGCTCCATCTCCCTGCATTGCAGTAGCAACTACTCCAGCTGAGAGTCATTCCGATTCACTTCCATGTGACCAGCTGCAGAACCACTTCCTTCCACTGCCTTCTCCATTAATCACTGCAGCAACAGCATGCTATCACGCAATTCTGCAATTCCCAGTTCCTACAACACATCGCTGTCAAACTCCAATACTAGCAGTACATATAGCAGCTGCAAAACCCATTCTTCCTCCATAACATACCAGACCTGAGGTTCTTATTCTGAATCATACCAACCCATAATTGCAACTACTTCACTTCATTCCATTCCCTGGCCTTTCTTGATCTCGTGAATTTCTTATAACCCATCGTGTATGACCACGAGACCCATGGCTAGCCAGAATCGAGATAGTGAGGTGAACCATTGACAACTGATCTTGAGCCTGTGTAGCACTGGTGGCTCAAGCCTTTCAACGAACAGGTTGCGTGCGTCTGGCAATCTGATGATGGTTATGCACTGGATATAAATTCGAATTACACAACTCCTTCCCTGCTCAACACAAATTTAATCACACAATAACCCATCATTCTAAATCATTCAGGACTCAAAAAACATTTATAAATCTTCACACTTAACTAACAAACTCAATGGCAGTAGCTCCTTCTTTCCTCCCTGATTTTTCCAGTGAAACAAACTTCTTCTCCTTGTCTACGAGAACAATTCGCAACCCTTCAAGTCATAGTTGCCGGCGTGAATGAGCTTGGCAACAACGTATCCTCGATTTGGCTCAACAACTGAGATGTTGCTTCTTCTCTTTTCTCTCAATTTCAAACCATCTTTAAAGCATAACCGCACAATGATTGGGAAGATATTTCTCCCAATTTTAGCTTAGGTACTGATGAGAATTGTTATTGGTACTCAAAACTCCGATAAGGGCTGCCTTAATAATCCCTTGTTGATTTGAACTGTCGGCCTGGGAGACTGACATCCTAATTTCCGGCGTAACTCCTCTTGTGCAATCTAGCATGCGCCAAATATCGTTTGCGAGTTGACCTTTTTGCCTTTTTCGCTCCAAATGACTCCATTGCACCTAATAACTCAAAAACACGCATAAGATACATAATTCACACGAAAAATAGCAAAGAAAGCATAAACTCTAGATAGTAAATACGGTGTATTCTACACCTATCAGTCGTAGCAACGCTTACTTGTGGGTGAGATCAGCTAAGGGAATCAAGTGCGTAGAGTCCTGCTGGGATTCAGAGACGTAAGGAGTGCAACTGTACCTTGATCAGTGTGAGATTGGTTAGGGCTCAACTACATTCCAGCCCGAAGTTAACTTGGAGTAGGCTAGTGTCTGTAGCGGCTTAATACAGTGTGGTGTTCAAATCTGGACTAGGTCTCGGGGTTTTTCTGCATTTGCGGTTTCCTCGTTAACAAAATTTCTGGTGTCTGTGTTATTTATTTTTCGCATTATATTTTGTTATATAATAGAAATATCACAGGTTGTACGTATTTCAATCAATTAGAGAATCCAACCTTTGGTTTTTGATTATATTGATTGACACTTAAACATTGGTCTTTGGTCCTGTTCAAGTTGTTTCACATAATAATCAGGCTCACGGATTTATATCTGTTTGATTTGCTGATTACATTGTGAAACAACGATACGAACTCTTGGATATATTTCCATTGATTGAGTCTGACTGTCTAATTGATTCTCTTGGAATTATATTGCAGTTTGTACATACAGATTGCTAAGCAAAATATTTGGTGTGGTTGTTAGACCCCTGCTTTTTCAATTGGTATCAAAGTAGGCAAACACATTTAAGACCTCATGGGTTTATGTTGTTAATGGCTATGATCCTCCAATGGTTACAGTAGACGGTGTATCTATTGCTAAAGATATTGGTAGATTTGAACCTAACGAGATTCTCGCTGCAAAGCAAAATTCTGACGGTTTAAATTCTATCATACATGCCATTACCCCATATCTTCAATACCATATGACTATGTGCACTAAGTCTAAAGATGAGTGGGATATCTTAGAAACTGTATTCGAAGGAAATTCCTCTAAGAAAAAAGCTAGGCTTCAGAACCTATGTTCTGATTGGGAAAACCTTCGTATGGCTGAAGAGGATACATTTGATGAGTTTAATCCCCTTAGTAGTTCTTTGTATTCAATCGATAAACGTCGTGAAGTATAAAGCTCAATTACACATTCTATCAAACAAGCTGTTTTTGAGTTGGGTTCTAACAGTGCTCCGGGTCCGGATGGTTTTTTTGGTTGTTTCTATCGTCATTGCTGGGATATTATCCAAGATGATTTGACAAAGGCCAATATTTATTATTGGAATACTGGTCATATTCCAAATGGTGTCAATTCTTCCTTGATTATTCTTTTGGCCAAGGTAAGAGGTGCTAACACTCTTCGTAACTTTAGGCCTATTGGTCTTAGTAATTTTTTCTTCAAAATTTTTACTAAGATTCTAGCTTCTAAACTGAGCAATGTTTTGGATAAGCTTGTTTCTGAGGAACAGGTAGCTTTCATGAAAGGCCGCAATATTCATGAAAATATCAGTTTAGCCTCGGAAATGGTTAATGAGCTTCACATCAAGCAAAAAGATGGCAACCTTGGTCTTAAGCTTGATATATCTCAGGCATTTGATACGGTGAGTTGGTCTTTTGTTTTGGAAGTTTTTCGTAGATATGGCTTCTCTGAGAAGTGGTGTGCTTGGCTTTTTGATATTTTGAGTTCTGCTAGAATCTCTATTCTTCTGAATGGCAATCCAGAGGGCTACTTCAAAATTAATAGAGGTTTGCGTCAAGGTGATCCCCTTTCTCCTTTGATTTTTGTTTTGATTGAAGATGTTCTTAGCGAAAATATTACGAAACTCTTTCGTGATAAGAAGATGACTCATGTGGTTACAAGAAACGGTTTTTTTTCCTACTCATGTATTTTTTGCGGATGACATTGTGATTTTCTGTAAGGGTAATCTTAAAAGTGTGCATAATATGGTGGATTTGTTGGGTAAATACCAAGATGCTTCAGGTCAAACTGTGTGTCGTCAAAAAAGTAAAATTTACTATGGTGGCAGTGCTTTGAGTAGGAGAACTTACCTTGCTAATTTTTTGGGAATGAGTGTGGCCACATTTCCAGATCGTTATTTGGGAGTTCAGATTATGCCTGACATGGTTAGATATCATCACATTTGTAATGTGATTGAGAAGATTAAGGCTCAACTTGCGGAGTGGAAGGGGAGGCTGTTATCTTTTCATGACCGTATTGTGCTTGTTAAGTCTGTTATAGCAAGCTATTCGATTCATAACATGGTTGTCTATAAATGGCCTAAAAATTCATATTACAATGTGAGAGAGAAATAAGGAATTTCATTTGGTTTGGCGATTCCATATTAGTCGTGCTGTGGTGGTGGCGTATGATAAAGTTTGTTGTCCTTTTGAAGAGGGAGGACTTGTCTTAACTCGTATGGCTACTATGAACAAGGTTCTTCTTATGAAGTTGTGGTGGCAAATTAGAAATTCCAAGAAGAAGTGGGCTGGTTTTCTTAGAACTAAATACTTTGGAAGAAATGGTTGCATAAAAACTAATGGAGTTAAATCCACTATTCTGCCTGGAATTCGCTGGGTTTATAAGCTTGTGGAGAACAACACAAAAGTCTTGATTGGTGATGGTAGGACCACTTCCCTTTATTTTGATATTTGGTGCACTGATGTGTGTCTTGCAGACATTCTAAATGACCAAAGCTCTGACAAAAATGTTATGGTAAGTGATCATTGGACCGGTGAGCATTGGACCTTCAATGATGCTCAGTTGGAGCACTTTGCAGCTGCTGGAGTGAATATCGCACGCTTGCCTATGCCACATGGAGGAGAGAAAAGTAGAGTTTGGATGCCAGACCTTAAAGGCGTCTTTAGCGTCAGTTCAACCAAAGAAATTGTGTGCCAAAAATACCCAATCATGGAGGGGACGTCGCTGATTTGGAGGAAAGAAATTCATCCAGTTTTAGCATCCCAGAACTGGAAATTCATGCGTGGAGTGTGTGCTACATATGACCTGCTGATGGCAAGGTTCAAAATCCCGCTAGCTAGCAGGTGCTGCCTTTATGGAATTGCCGAAGAAACGTAGGAGCATGTACTGTTCAGCTGCAGTTTTGCAGCTCGTGCTTAGACCTGGATCTCTCAACTTTTTGGTTTAATTCCTAACAACAATCTTGTTATTTCTTATAAGGCAGCCAAAGGAAGAAGTCGGATGGTGCATGACTTGTGGCTGCTTGCAAATCTTGTTATTAAAACTGAGTTGTGGGCGTTGAGAAACAAGGTTGTCTTTGAGCAAAGGAAACCAAACTGGAACATTTTTTTCAAACGTGTTTTGAAACTAATTCAAGACTATTCGATGCGGCTAAAAGGTTACATGAAGAACTAAGCTGAGGATGTTATTTATTTGGACTAATTCCGTGTGCAGCATAGGAGTGTAAAGTTGCAGCAACCGATTGAATGCTTTTGGCATCCCCCTGAAAGTAATGAAATCTTGTTATGTTGTGATGGTGCGGCGAGGGGAAATCCGGGAAGAGCTGGTGCAGGTGTAGTAGCTAGGGATTCTTCTTGTAATATTATTGGTGCTATGTATATTGGCTTGGGTATTACTACTAATTATCTGGAAGAACTTTATGGAATCATTATTGGAATGGAATGGGCTACAAGATGGGGAGTCATGCGTGTTTGCATTCGTTCAGATTCTTCTAGTATGGTGGAGGCTTTTAATAATTCTAATTTGCCTTGGTTTGCAAGACGGAGGTGGTTAGAAGTTTGTAGAAATTATGATTCTATAAGATTTATTCACACTTATAGGGAGGCAAATTTTGCAGCGGATAATATGGCTAAGAGAGGTTGCTATCTTGATAATGAAGTAGGAATACACTATGATGGAAGACCTAGTTTTTTAATTAAGGTTAAATTTCCAAATGTTGCTTATTATCGTTTTAAATAGTATACAAGTTTTTGGGGTTGCTGTGACCTCTTTTCTTGTAAACTATTCTTTGTAAATTTTGTTATCTATTAATACAATTTTTGAATTATCAAAAAAAATCAACTACACATTCTATCCTATTCCTAGACTTAGTTATAAGTATACTAGAAATCAAGACTTATAGTTTTGGCAACTAAATATGACAAACAAGATTGAGATAGCAACGCTTGTGAGTTCGACCGAGCAGTGCTCTAACAATCAGAACACGGAACTACAAATAAAATAGGTGGGTCTGGCTTCAGAATCCCAATGAAGTCTATAAGTCGTTAACCTATAATGGTTTTAGGAAAAACCTAGGTTAAAGGAGAATCGACTCTAGTCGCAAGTAGTATCATACAGAAGGTGTGGGATTAGGTTTCCCAATTGCTAGAGTTCTCCCTTGTATAGTCTTCAAATCAGGGTTTGATAACTTTGGAACAAAGCAATCAATATTCACTGTTGGATGAAAACCTGATTTAAGATTCAAGCTAAGTTTGCTCAAAACCAAGGCAATAAATCTCCACCGTTAGATGATCTTATCTTGTTACACACAAATGAAATATAACTTCATTTAGATATGGTTAACTGTACCTAAACGTGTATATTGAGTTGGTTCAATAACAGTTAACCGAAGTTAGCCATATGAATACTTTTGTATTAACCATGTTCATCTTAACATTTCTAGATCAAATGATAATCAAATGAATCCAATTGTGTTACTCATAGAGTTGTGTTAGAGTACTGCTCGGTCGAACTCGCAAGCGCTGCTATCTCAAGCTTGTTTGTCAAGTTTAGTTTCCAAAACTATAAGTTTTGATTTATAGTCTACTTATAGCTATGTCTCAGATTAATAGAATGTGTAGTTGAGCTTTATACTTCACAACGTTCGTCGATTGAAGACGAAGAACTACTAAGGGGAGCTTGTGGAACTTCATCAACAAAAGGTATGTGGAGACTTGAACTCATGTATCACTCAGAAATATATTTCTATTCTGTCTCCTATTGAGACAAAAGTCGTATAGCTATATAGACTTTACTTTATACACATTTGATATTTCGAGCTGAGTTTAACTCGCTTACACATTTCTCGAAAACTATCAATACGTGTGGATTACAAAATAAATAAAATTTGTAGTTTCTCATCCAAATGCTTGATTTCCTTGGTTCATCAACATTCCTTGAATTCTTCGTCACTCCAAGTACTCTAGTGATTATGAACGTATTCAACTCAGCATCATAGTTGTTGAAGATCCGTATCCATAACAATAAGAAAACATATGTTCTCAATTATTGTCATGCAGTGTCATAGTATTATTACACAACATCAAAGTTCAACTATATCACAACTTTGACAATAATACTACAGTGATATGTATCACTCCCCCTTAGTCAATACTTCATCTCACAATGAAAACCCCTCCCCCTTACATAAAGTAAATATGTGTTGGTAAGTTTTCTCGAAATATTTCTCGTATAACTATCGCCTGGAAAGGAGATGTAGTTTCCGTATAAGGAATGAGAATCTTCATGATGTTTTTGTTTGGGCATCACAAGAAGTTGTGAAACCAATATCATATGTTAAGACTATACTTTTCTTATGATGTTCCAGACCGAAGTTAGCTTTGTAGTAGGCTAGTGTCTGTAGCGGCTTAATACAATGTGGTGTTCAAATCTGGATTAGGTCCCGAGGTTTTTTTTGCATTTGCGGTTTCCTTGTTAACAAAACTTCTGGTGTCCGTGTTATTTCTTTTCCGCATTATATTTTGTTATATAATTGAAATATCATAGGTTGTGCGATTAAAATTGATTGATCCTTGAACATTGGTCTTTGGTACCGGTTATTATTTGTTTGATTGCGGATTGAATTGAGAGATTGAGATATAACTCTTTGATATACTTTTCTTAAGATCGAGTCTAACCTGCCTAGTTGATTCTCTTGTAAGTATACTGGAGTTAGTCCATAGATTGACTAAGCGAAATATTGCAATTAGTATCGAAAGGTGCAAACACATTTAAGACCATAAGTCTCGTGTCATAGCTGATCTGACTATATGGATGGGGCTTATATCTCCAAAACGTACCACCATTCTTCGATGGCTCAAACTACTTGTGGTGGAACATCGCTATGTGCTTTTCTTCAAGCTCGTAATTTTCAAACATGGGTACGTGTTGTTAATGGCTACATTGTGAGATATAGTCCTAACTTAAATGTTACTACATGCCATTACCCCAGATCTTCAGCATCATGTGACTACTTTCACAAAGTCTAAAGAAGCCTGGGATATCTTAGAAACCGTATTTGAAGGGAATACCTCTGAAAAGAAAGCTAGGCTTCAAAACCTATGTTCCGATTGGGAAAACCTTCGTATGGCGATGAAGATTCATTTGATGAGTTTAACACAAAGTGTCTCCAATTGTTAATGCATCTTTTGTATCAGCAAGACTATTCCTGAAAAGGACATTGTGATGAAGATTCTTAGATCTCTCACATCTAGATACGATTCTAAGAAGCATGCCATCATCAAGGAAATAAACCTTGATATCCTTTCCAAATACTTTTAAAAATTTTGATATTGATCGTATAACACAGTCGAACATCTGCGTAAATGTTGTGACCAAGTGAATCAACTTGTCTTGGGATGATGAATGTTGTTCCAATCATGTTGATTTTGATAAATCACCCGATACTTTAAAAGATCAAAGAATTTTTAAAAAGAAACACGATGTGATAAACGCCTCTCTCCAAATTAATGCAACGTTATTTTTGAATTTGAATAAAGAGGTTCTCAAGAAAATCTCCAACTAAAGGCTTCATCAAGAAACTTGAATCATCGCTCCAGTGAAATTTTGAGATTGATTGTCTTAATGATAAATTCACCAGAACATGTCTCTAAAGGAAAAGAGATTGATACTCTTAAGGATGACTCCGCAGAGTTATCTGGAAGTTCTGACAAAATCTCAAAGAATGTTATTCGGCCAGAAGTCCTTTGGGAACACAAATGGTTTAGGGTTTAAAGGCAAAACTGTAAGCACAAATAACTCTTTTGTTCCGACTGATCGTGGAACAATGGTTGTTGACTGTTGTGAAAAACAGGAGGCATTTCAACAGAACAAAAAATCTTTATCGTGATGATATTTTTACAATGCCGTAGTAATATGGTTTTGAATTTCACACGATTTGATTCTCAACTCTGAAAAGTAGATTTTTAAACAACAAACGTCAAACGACTTTGAGCGTCTTATGTTCTTCGTGTGTTCTTCAAAAGAGCAACCTATTCTTATGCAACTTTTTCCTGATACCTTCCCAATTCTCCCAAACTTTCCTTCCCCCTATACTTCCCTCAACGCCTTAACATTGCAGTTACGGGAATATCTTTCCATTTTCTCCACTCACGCGTCTTCCGCTATCCGCACACTTCAAACACGCAATACACTCTCCTATAATTGAGTTAAACTCTAAGAGGGATATTCAAACGTGTAATCTCCACAAACTTGTTCAACTGAATCTCGAGAATATCTCGAGCCTGTATTTGTTTGATTCCATGTTTCATCGAATAAAGTGGTATTGATTGAAACGAAAACCTCCAAAGGTCCAAACCAACCCTTTTAGGCTCCAATACCATCCCAATCGAAATCAAGATCGAGTCTCACACATCTCCAAATCCAAAGCAAATAGTTTTTTCCCGCCAAGATTCAAGAGGAAGAAAGGGGGTGCCCTTTAACCAGCTTCTTGGGTGTGAATATCACGGGTTCCCCTTATAAATTGAGGTACCCTTTATCCAAAATAGGAGTCTGCTTATTTTTGTTATAGTACCAACAATTCAGAAAATTGAGGACAACTTAGGACACAAAAATATGTCTCCAAACAATTGAAATTTATCACCTGTATTGTCGCAGTATCCGGGTTCAACCTCTAGGTGGCCCTAGTGGCCGAGTTATCTCGGAGGGTTTACCGTTACCCACAAACCTTTACCTGCACTCCCAACTTATCTACGCGTAACCTTGAAAGGCACTAAAGAATCTCCTTGGTTTGCATACTCCAATTGATTTAGGAGCTCTCTACCTCATAGTCGCACTATGCAATGGACTGAGATACCGGTCTGACTAATATCAACACAACTGGCATATACAAGGGGACCAATCTTAATCCTAAGTCTAGGTCAACACAATCGGCATATATAATGGAACCAAGGTCGACTTTATTGAATTTATTCCATGGTCTAGTCTTTTTTTTTTTTTTTTTTTTTTTTTTTTTTGTATCTCAATCACTCTATTTCACCCTAGCAATGGTTTGATTCGTGTGCCCCACCAAATCACTTAAAAGAAAAATAAAATAAAACAAAATAAGGTGAAAAGGACTCAACGAGATACCTTTATTTCTAACACCTCCGAGCTCTGTGCTTTTATGAATAGACTCTATTTAGATGTTTCTTTGGTTCCTCAACTCCTACAATCAAGATGCTTCCATCCACTTAGATTGGTTAGTGCCATCCTTAATAGGCATAAATTTCTTAGTTTATTTATTGCAACTAAAAGCTAATAAAAAAGTTTCTTCCCCACCCCCAAACTTAAATCTAACATTGTCCTCAATGTCTTGATGAAAATTAAAAGCATGAACAAGGAGAAACTGTTACCACTGATGGAAAAGAAATAAGGAAGGATATATTTGCCTCCTATAAAATGCTAAATTTAAAGTCTTTAGCTAGACATCAAATGTCACCTTCCAAAGTCATATATCAATAGCCAAAATAGAGAACCAAATAGAGCAGACACAAACGAAAGACTACCATCTTGGATTAGAAAATAAGATTAACTTGATCTAGAGCTTTTATCAAGGCAACTAGATTTATCTGGGGTGTATCTTTGGGCTCTATATAAGTGTCTTTTCATGTCTCTAAGAACTGTTATCGGGTTTCTTTCAATAGATCATCATTACCCCAAAACTTAGAACAATATCTCTTGGATGGGTTCTAAATTGTTCATTGGGATTATCAAAGAAAATTAGTTTTTGTGCAAAGCAAAAGGATTTCTAATCATGTTCACCACTTCTAAATCATCTATCTCAAGATATCTGATACATTAAAGACATTTATAGTTCCAAAAGATATGTTCATAAGTCCTGTGATGATAGTTCTAAGAATGGGCGGCCTAAAATCAACTGGTATTTGATTGGGTGATGGGTATCTAGAACAACGAAATCCACTGGGCATAGGAACCTATCACCCCACAAGGAACATTGGGAAACCAAGACCTAGCTGGGTGTACACATGATACGTGAGTAAGTTAACACTTTAAGTCAAGCAATGCCTTATCAACTACATGATTACCAATAACACACAATATGGTGGGGCATCCAACCAAACTAGGGGTGTTTGGTTCTGTAAGACCGAACTTACTTGACCAAAGGTTTTTCTTATGTTTCTTTCCAAAGATCTTTAAGGAACTTGGCATAAGTAGGAATTTGCTAATTGCTTCTAATAATGGAATGTGATGTTCACACCCGTTTAAATGTTTCCATTATCTCGTTGAAAATCGACTCTTCTTCTTTGTCGCTAACAACTGGGGATATGGTAAAGGTAGTCCTATCAGGAATTTGGGAGTCCTTGTTTCAGTTTCCTCAGCTACGGGTTCTTGAGAAATAGAAGGTGGAACTTAAAATTGATGTCACAGAGTTCACATTGATTCGCATCCGCTTTGACTAGGGAACCTAGTCACTTTCTTAGCTATTTGACTAACCTGAAGTTCCTCAAGAGTCCACTGGTTTTATGTTGAAATTAACCCGTTCTTTGTTAACATTTCATGGCTCTCTTTTGCTAACTCTTAAGATATTCAATCCTTAGTATAACCAAACCTAGGGAGGCTGAGAATTACTAGACTTAGGATGGCTTCTCCAACTGGGGTTGTTTTGATTATTTGTTTGATTATCAGAGAGCATGGATTGAACTTGACCTTCCCAACATGAGAGTTGAGATTTGAGAGGCTATAACAACAAAAAGACCTCTTACAACTCCAATGCTTCTAACCTTCTAGACAAAGCAGCAAATTTAGCTTTTCTTATTGGTGCTAGACCAAGAGTCTTTTAAGGGGTTCAACACAAGACTCCTAATCGTCTGATTTTCATTCTTCTAAAAAAGAGAAAGTTTCACCATGTCGAGAATTTCAACTAGTTTCATTTTCTCGTAACCATGGTGAGGACATTGGGGATACATTTCTTTTAAAAACCCATGAAGAGATCCCATTGCACTAATTTTCTCTGCTTAGTGGTAAAATTTCAAATAGAATGCAAGTTCCTTCCATGTTTCTATAGACTCTTTTCCAGGTCTCGCTTTATCTCTCAAGGAAAAGGGGAACATCCTAAGTCCTTCATCACTAAGGTCTTTAATCTTAATTATGAAAGTAAGGGTTTTTATCATCTTTTCCTAAGAATATAGGGATCATCTGTACCAGATTCAACAAAGTGCCGTAGAGGTTGGTAATTTAATGCACGATGCCCGGTTGGACCTAGTTGGGTATGTACTCCTTCAAAGTTGTCATTCTTGGCATGAATGACTCAAATTTTCAAAATTGAAGTTTCCAAAAACAATAAGAACTCTAGGCTTTTCACTAATCAAACGACCTAGAGTGTCATAATGACCCTGTACACTAGAGAAAAAGATAAAAATTCTAAGGAAAAAGAGGTTCTAAGGATTTCTAGCAAACAACAAGCATTTCCTTTTAAGCAAACCTCTCGAATTGTTGGGAAGCTTTTGACACCCAATCAAAACATTCACTTGGGTTACAAGGCAGCATGCTCAACTTTACATTAACCATCATGAACTTCAAAGTATGTTTAATAGAGCAACCAATATTTTTCGAACGAACTTGGTCTTAGGTTCAAGGTACGTTTTCGGCAAGAAGAGAACGGTGATGAAATCCAACCATTATCTTATATGGCCAGGCCTTTCATTTATAGAAATTAAATTCGTGTTCGCTCCTCAACATATATGCATTCAAGATAAACTTACCTCCTGGGGGATGAACTGTTGAAGTCGACTCGGCCAAACTTAACCCGAGGGGCCGAGGCACATTATTTGTTTGAAAAATTAATGTCAAAAGTCCAAAGTCCAATTGGAAAGTGCAAAATTTACAAAAATAAAATATTCCTAATACAATTTTCTAAAAACTAAAAAAAAAAATCTAAAACATAAAAAAATCTAATAAAATTCTTCTTTTTTTTTTAAATATTTTTTCTTCGACTCCAAATTCTTTAATTAATCACCAAATAGAACTTCTTTTCTTCGAAATTGAATGAAAAGACAATATAAACAAATAAAAATAATAAAAGCTTTTTGATATATTTTTACAATGCCGTAGTAATATGGTTCGCTCAAGACTTGAGATTTTGATTTAGACTTAAAAGCAAAGAAAATTAAAGTTGATGTGAAGATTATATTAGACTGGGGCTAGTTCCGATTCCAAAGTGATTGTTTCACAGTAATTTGATTCTCAACTCTTGCAAAAGTAGATTTGTATCCAAAGCATCAAAAACCCTAGGCTAAGCATGTTCCATCCATAGAAAATACAATTGTTTAACAAAAATCATAAAATCTATTTTCAATCTAAGATAATAATCATAAAAAAATTGCACAAATTAAATAATTAAGAATTACCACTTTTCATTGGCAAGATAGCTTCTCCGTCGCCTAGGGTTGGGTCTAGCTCTATCATCTGGAAACACGTCTATTCATTTGATTGAAACGTTGTTTCCGACACTTCAAACACGCAATACACTCTCCTATAATCCTTTTTGATGATGGGCTTCAAAATTACCCTTTGCCCATCACCGTTCCATTTAGATTTCTTACGAGATTACATAATTACCCTTTGTATAGATATTTATTATTCTAAAACCAAAAAATAGTTATCAATGGAAAGAAAACTGTTCTTCTGTCAGCTGAAATCAGAGAAGAAAAAATTCTCTAGAGATTCAATCACTTAAAATCATCTGCTCTTCTTTCTAATTAAAATCATCTCTTTTCATCATCAACATTGTTCGTATCTTTTCAATCTCAGTCTGAAAGCATCAACAACATAATCAACAAAATTCTTATCGATCTGAAACAAATTTGTAATAGTGATTCTCTTAATGGATTAGGTCCCGAGGTTTTTTTTGCATTTGCGGTTTCCTTGTTAACAAAACTTCTGGTGTCCGTGTTATTTCTTTTCCGCATTATATTTTGTTATATAATTGAAATATCATAGGTTGTGCGTTGAATTGATCAATTGGTAAATCCAACCTTTGGTTGTTGATTAAAATTGATTGATCCTTGAACATTGGTCTTTGGTACCGTTCAAGTTATCTCTCTTATATTCAATCGGGCTCGCAAATTATTATTTGTTTGATTGCGGATTGAATTGAGAGATTGAGATATAACTCTTTGATATACTTTTCTTAAGATTGAGTCTAACTGTCTAGTTGATTCTCTTGTAAGTATATTGGAGTTAGTCCCATTGGTAGTCTGTTCCTGGGTTCACTGTTTTCCAATTTGGATTCCTTGGTCGTGGATTACAGTATATGTTAACACAATGTTTCTCCAAGCCTTATTGTGGGAGCGCTTCAGGAATTATGCACCAATTCCTCGTAGCTTCTTGCAAGGACCGAATGCTGATGCTCGTTATGTTCTTTCTGAGAAGGATAATGCTAGGATTATGCGATGGTCCACTAAGAAGCCTCGACGCAAGGCACGCCTCACCCGTGTCTTAGACAATGAGTCTGAGTTTAATTTTCGTCTTTGGATGTCGATTCCTCCTTTTATGTCACAGTTGATCACTTTCAATGACGATGAAGAGAACGTTACTTTGGAGTCTGGTGCAAACTTGAGTGATGGTAAGAGATCATTCATATTGAGTTGTACTCCTGGTTATTTAGTATCAGTAATACATGGGAAATTTCTGGTGGAGGAGTATAACATCGATAGAGCAGCTCGACAAATGGGTCTTGACCAATGTGTCCCGGATGTTCGAAAAGAAAAACCATCGGTCGACCAACTTAAAGCGTCTTTAGATTGTACACATTTGACTGGTCATGAATATTTGTTCCCTTGCTCTGACCGGTGACGAGGAGTCAACTCGCAAATAATATTTTTCTACTCTCTTTACACTAGCAAGTAATATATGAAAGCAGATTCGTCCCAAGGGAGGTATGAAGTAATAGTTGTTATGCAAATATTCTTAGCAAAGATGATTTTTCAAAAATTCTGAAAATTGTAAATTGTATTCAAATATGAGATGGAATTGATTAAGGAATCATTCTCGACCACGAAACATGAACCAAATCGATATATAGCACGTTCTTCGCATTATCTTGTTACTAACAACCCTAGGATAATTAATACGCTCAACTATCCCGTTATTATCCCCTAAGCTCACCGGATACGGAAGCGCTCGACTACCGGATTCTACTTGCCAAGTTTCCTAGAAGTACGATCTCTAGGTGTGACTTAAACAAATGCTCTAAGTTTTGTGAGATAAGGTTTCTCCTAGTGATGAGTTCAAAAGCATGAATCACCTACTAGTGTCAATTTCTACATATGGGCATTTAACAAAATCCCATCATCAATACCCACATATTGCTACTTGTGTTTATATTTCTAGACAATTACGGGTCGAAGAAAATCTAAACTAGCAATAGGATTATGAATCAACTATTTAATTTCGAACTTAAACAATCAACAAATAATCCATAAACATTATTAGCATGGTAGAAATCAAACAATAACTAAACTTGCGAGAAAACGAGCTATTGCATTTCAATCATAGGTTCATATTTCGGGCTTTGAAATCACCCTTAATCAAAAATAGTTTAGTTACTCATAAGTATGGAGTTCATCATCATAATAATAATTAAAATAAAATAAAGAAGATGAAAATATAAAAACGAAAGCAAACCCTAGCTGCGGCTCTCTCCCAAGAACTCCAAGTAAAATATGTGATACGTCATAATTGTAGAAAAACTTCTCTTTTATAGCTCCTCTTGTTCCAAAATTAGGTCTAGTCTTCAAAGTCCAATAGATAGAAGTCCACCAAGCCCAAGTGTGAGAAAACCCATGTAGAAAATATACTCAAAAAGTAATCGCGGAGGTCCATTAAATAGCCGGAACTTGGCCGGAAATCGCCCGGAAAATTGCCTCATGTGACCGGAGAGATGTCTCGGTTAGCGAGCCGGTCAAAGTTAATAACTCAACGTGGTCAAGTGAGTCAGGAGGAAGTCAGGTCTGAGTGAGAATTGACTCATCTACTGACTCAGCTGAATGGGAGAGTTGGTTCTGGCCTGAGCCATCTTGCACAGCCACAACCTTTGTTGCACCATCATTGCCAATTCCAACTCCACAACCTTCACTTCGTTCAAACTGCAAGACTCATTTCAGCTCCCTATTTGCTTGTAATTTCACTGGAAATTAGCTCAAACTGACCCATCTATACTCTGTAGCTTCTTCCCTCGACAATGCTCCATAAACCACCAACATCATTTCGCCATGTATTCTTTTCTACTTGGTTGTATTTGCTCAACTACAATTGAGCTCAAACCTGTCCTTAGCATCACCATATTCGTCTTCATTGTTTCAACACCACTAACAGTACCACCAGAGCCTGCTTTATCTCAGTCCAACCATCATCACAAGAACTCACTGTTTCTCTCAACAACAACAACACTGTCACAGCCTCACTAGATCATGCTCATCTGCAATGTCATCAGTTTTCGCTTCTTTCTCTGATCTCTTGCCTTCAACAGCTCCTAGTCTCAATCTTAGCACCCGTTCCACCTGCAACTGCCTGTACCTACAACTTCATAACCACCAACATCACACTCTGGCCATACCAAGACCATCACAGCACTCCAGTCCTGCACCAGTTCAGCTGCAAGCCTTTACTTCCCTGATTTCATCCAATCTTTGTCCTAACAACACCAACACGAAGCTATTTCAGTTGCGCACCAGGTTCATCTCCTCTGCAGTACACATCTTCAATTTCAGTTCAGCTGCACTACATTCCGTTGCTTTCTCTTCTCCACTGCATCAGTTGCTACATCAACAGCTCCATTGATATCAGCTGCAACTTCAAACAGCCAATTAGCTCTTGACTGCAATCCTTGCTCGATCCCTGCAATCTAGTCACATCCAATTAGCTTCACAATTCCCTTTACTTCATTGCACCTGCAACCTTAGCTAGGCTCAGGCTTAACATCCATCCCCATGAATCGCTACAAACATCTACATAGCATTCATTAATTCCATTCGGTTCTGCAGCAACACGAGTCCACTCCCTTGTTCCCCGATCACATTAAAATCCGATGCACACAAATTCCATCTCACTTTCTGACTCAATTTCAGTCCCCTTCGCAGCTGCCATTACAAACTTCAATTCTATCAAACACGACACAGGAACCCTTGTGCTTGCAAGAAGATATGGCAGACTAACTCTTCTGCACAGACTCAAAACTATGGCTAACCAGTGGCGACAAGAGCTACATCATACTGGCCATCATTCAGGGACTTTTCCCAAACACCATATGTGCGGTTTTGAGCTATTGATGGAGATGTGAATTTCTTTGTTGATTTTAAGCTCAAAATCAACAACAAAGCATTCGTGAATTCATACACAGCAAACCCATTCTTCTTACTGCTCTTATAATGCTCATTCTTGATCTGAAACATGAAACTTTGATTCTCCTTCACAGCTCATAGAGCTTACGGCATCAGCACCTTCTTCGTCCCTGGTTTCCCTCGGTTCTTGCTGTCCAGAGCCCATTGATCGCTTTCCCATCTCAAATTCTCTCTTGACCATGGCTTGTCGGTGTTGAGATTTTGGCAGCAGCTTCTTATTCTTCATGGTTCAGTGAAAGAAACTGGACTTGTGTGTTTGTTTACTCCACAGAAACCCTAATTCATGTTTCTTCTCAAGCAACAGAACCACCATCTCTTCAATTACTCTTCCCTGATTTCTCATAGCAGCGCCTCCATTCTTGTTTTCAGAGGACATGAATTAATGAGAAGTAAAGAAAATTGAGTTGTAAGAGAAGCAAGTCGACCTAATCAGGCCTGTCCGTACAGATTTGGATATCTGCACCCATTAAAACAATACATGCCACCAACTAGAGCTGGCAACCCCTTATCCTTGGCTTGGCTTGGCTTGTCTAGGCTCCGCTCCCAATAGCAGTTGCACATGAGATTTGACGCTTTTGCTCTTTCTTCGAATTCTTCCACCAACAACAGCTCGTCTCTTACTTCCCAGATTTACTTCCTTTCTTCAATTCTCTTCATCACTAAAGCTGTCGTGCTTTTCAGACAGAATTTTGCATCACTAAAGTAGACATACTTTTTAGACAGAGATGAAGAAATCAAAGCAAATAATGAGAAATAATCCGCCTCCAACAGCAATTGCACCTTTTTGCCTTTTAAGCGACGTCTCTTCTTCTTTTGTTCCAAATGACTCCAAAGTACCTAAATACTCAAAAACAAACATAAGATACATAATTTACAAGAAAACTTAGCAAAGAAAGCATAAACCATAGATAAATATTAAGGTGTTTTAGACACCTATCAAATTCCCCCACACTTAGACTTTGCTAGTCCTCGAGCAAATCAAACAAAATAATTTAAAGCATACATACAACTCCGTCTCGTCGAGGCTACGGTTAATTTTAGCATAAATAACAAGCCTTTGAACCCCTAGGTGTCCCTAGTGGACGAGTTTTAGTCTCGTGAAGGTTTACAAGAGGTGTACCTACAAAACATTTTTACTCCAAATTCCAACTACCTGTGAAGAGTCTATGAACGAATCCAAAATGATTACAGGAGGAGGTACCTTGATGCAAATTCAATTTATATATAAACAAAGCTCTATTCGGAAAGTTGAACAAACCACAATACTCGGAATTTAACTAACCACAATCACACATGAAAAGAATAAGAAGATGGATACAGAAATAGATGTTTGCGAATGTTGACTAAGTGAACGATGTTTCCCATATCTCATCAAAGGTCACTGCCAAGATGAACATATGACCTAATGGATTGAGATACTGGTCTGAATTCTAATATCAACTCAGCTGGCATATACAAGGGAACCAACAGTCGACAATCTTAATTCTAGATCAACTGAACTGGCATATACAAGGGAACCAACAGTTGATTTTATTGAACAATAATAATAATAACTTTTTTTTTTCTTTTTTTTTTCGAATTGACATCATGATTAGATCTTTTGGATCCAAGCGCATGCTTCTTGTCAGCAGATTACATGATAGTTCCCGTGGATCCTGCATTCCATGCTTGTTTAGGCGACGGAGACAGGGAGAACACACACATATTGCTATATCCAAGTGTCATTTTTTTTTTTTTTTTTTTTTGCATATATACACCGGTTGGTCTAATTGGTCTGGTCTCTTTTTTTTTTAGTAACTCAATCACTCTATTTCATCATAGCAGTAATAACAATTCGATGTTAGTGACCCACCAAATCACTTAGAGAAACAAAAAGTATTGCAAAAATAAAAACAGAAAGTGATATGGTGACATTCCGAGATATGGTGACAACTATCATATTATTTCTAAACACATGAGCTCTGTCCGTCCTTTTAGTTAATGGGTTCCTCAACTCCTGCAATCAAGAAGGTTCCATCCACTTATGTTGGTAGTGTCATCCTAAAGGCACAAGTTTCTAAATTTCGGAGTTTATAAAGCAAATTTTTTTTTTTTTTAACTAAAGGCAACAAACTCTAAAACATATAAATGCTCCCCCACACTTAAACTTTACATTGTCCTCAATGTAAATTTAGTTATTCAAAGTAAAGTTCAAGGTGGGAAATTCCGCAAATGATATGCAAAACAAGAAAATAAAGATAAAATGCTTAAAAATAAAAAGATAAAGATAAAGATACAAAACCGGTGGGTTGCCTCCCACTTAGCGCTTGGTTTAAAGTCGTCAGCCCGACTTTCAGCTCCAATTACTCCTCCGGAGGGAGTGGATCACTCAATGTGACCATATCCTGATTCTCCGTCACAAATTGCTCATAGTATGGTTTCAAACGATGGTCGTTGACCTTGGAAACCAGCCCTGTTTTGGGACTAATGATTTCAACTGCACTATGCGCAAACACATTAGTAACAACAAATGGTCCAATCCATCCTGGACCTAAGTTTACCCTAAACAATTTAAGACGAGAATGGAACAAAAGAACTTTCTCGCCCAACTTCAAAACTCTTTCGGAAATCATTTTATCATGGAAAGCCTTGGTCTTTTCTTTGTAAATGCGTGAACTTTCATATGCATCATTACGTATCTCTTCTAACTCATTGAGTTGAAGTTTCCTATGTTCACCAGCTGCATCTAATTTCATATTACATACCTTGATAGCCCAATAAGCTCTGTGTTCAAGTTCGACGGGAAGATGGCAAGGTTTACCATAGACAAGCCTAAAAGGAGACATACCGATGGGTGTCTTGTAAGCTGTCCTATACGCCCACAAAGCGTCATTGAGTCTATAACTCCAATCCTTCCTTGTGACGTTCACCGTCTTCTCTAAGATGGACTTAATCTCCCGGTTGGAAATTTCAGCTTGACCGCTCGTTTGTGGATGATACGGTGTGCCAACTTTATGAGAAATATTATACTTCTTTAGAAGAGCGTGAAAGGATCTCTTGAAGTGCGAACCTCCATCACTAATCACTACTTGAGGTGTACCAAATCTAGAAAAGATATGTTCCTTCACAAACTCACACACAACTTGAGAATCATTAGTAGGGGTGGCCTTAGCTTCCACCCACTTAGAAACATAATCTACAGCAAGAAGTATATAAAATTTCCCATTTGAATTCACAAAAGGCCCCATAAAATCGATACCCCAAACATCAAAAATCTTAACAGCGAGAATTGGTGTTTGCGGCATTTGGTTTCTAGCTCCTAGATTGCCTGTCCTTTGACACCTATCACAAGCCTTGCAAAATAAATATGCATCCTTAAACAATGTAGGCAAAAAAAAACCACTTTCGAGAACCTTGAGGGCTGTCCTCTTGGCTCCGAAATGGCCACCACAAGCATATGAGTGACGAAAATTCAGAATTGATTGGAACTCGGATTCGAGTAAGCACCTGCGGATCATTTGATCGGAGCAATGCTTCCACAAATAAGGTTCATCCCATATATATTGCTTAGCAATCTTCTTGAGCTTGTGTTTCTGAAACGTAGACATGGAACTAGGTACTTGTCCCGTCACCAAGAAGTTAACAATATCAGCGTACCATGGAGTTGTGCCAACAACCGCAAATAGTTGTTCATCCGGGAAGCTATCATGCAAAGGAATCGCTTCTTCGGACACAACCAATCTGCTTAAATGATCCGCTATAGTATTCTCACTGCCCTTCTTGTCCTTGATTTGCAAGTTGAACTCTTGAAGAATAAGAATCCACCTTATGAGCCTTGGCTTAGCATCCTTCTTTGTGAGCAAGTATCGAAGTGCAGCATGGTCAGAGAAAACCACCACCTTTGTACCCACCAAATAAGATCGAAACTTCTCTAGTGCAAATACTATGGCCAAAAGCTCCTTTTCAGTAGTGGAGTAGTTGATTTGTGCACCGTTGAGAGTTCTAGAGGCATAATAAATGGCATATGGAACTTTACCATCTCGCTGTCCCAACACGGCTTCAACGGCATAATCACTTGCATCGCACATCAACTCAAATGGCTTGCTCCAGTCCGGTGGTTTGATGATTGGTGCGGTAGTCAACAACTCTTTCAAGGTGTCAAAAGCTTCCTTGCATTCCTTATCACAATCAAAGGCCACATCTTTCTGCAAAAGTCTACACAGGGGCATTGCAATCTTTGAGAAATCCTTGATGAATCTCCTATAAAAACCTGCATGACCAAGAAAAGAGCGAACCTCCCTCACAGTTGTGGGGTATTGTAAGTTTCGAATCAAATGTATCTTAGCCTTGTCCACTTCTAACCCCTTGGAGGATATAACATGGCCTAGTACAATCCCATGATTCACCATAAAGTGACACTTTTCCCAATTAAGCACAAGATTAGTTTCTATGCATCGTTTAAGAATAAGTGTAAGGTTATCTAAGCACTTGTCAAAAGAATCACCATACACGCTGAAATCGTCCATGAACACTTCTATGATGCTTTCCACATAATCTGAAAATATACTTACCATACAACGTTGGAAAGTGGCTGGAGCATTGCACAAGCCAAATGGCATACGTCTATACGCAAAAGTGCCAAAAGGACAAGTAAACGTCGTCTTTTCTTGATCTTCCGGAGCTATTACAATCTGGTTATAACCTGAAAAACCGTCAAGAAAGCAATAATGAGAGTGTCCAACCAACCTTTCTAGCATTTGATCAATGAATGGTAAGGGAAAATGGTCCTTTCGGGTGGTAGAGTTGAGCTTTCGGTAATCAATGCAAACTCTCCAACCGGTCTGAATTCTTGTTGGAACCAAGTCATTATCATCGTTTTTCACCACCGTGATTCCGGACTTCTTTGGAACGACTTGAACCGGGCTCACCCATTTGCTATCGGATATGGGATAGATAACCCCGACATCCAACAACTTCAGGATTTCTTTCTTGACCACTTCCATCATCGGAGGGTTCAAGCGACGTTGAGCTTCTCTTGTTGGTTTTGCCCCCTCCTCAAGAAGTATTCGGTGCATACATGTGGAAGGACTGATTCCTTTGATATCGGCAATGGTCCACCCAATGGCAGACTTGTACTCTCTTAGCACTCGAACAAGTTTCTCTTCTTGTACCTTGGTAAGGCCTTTGGCAATGATTACCGACAACTCTTCCTTATCACCCAAATATACGTATTTAAGGTGATCCGGAAGAGGTTTCAACTCAAGAATAGGTGCCTGCACAATCGATGGTAAAAGTTTCTCATTAGTAAGCGGCAAAGAAACATAAGACGCATTATAATTTTGTGGAACTTCTTTTAATGAGTTAAGAGCTAAAATAGCCTCTTTAAGCTCATCACAAATAGACAATTCACTTTCAAGGTTTTTGTATTTTCCATAACCTAAACCTTCCACTATCGTGTTTTCTAAATCATCTTCACTATTCAATTCAAAAATCTGTTGAGCTAGAGAATCAATAATATCAATTGAAAAACAGGAATGAACATCACTAGGATATCTCATAGCCTCAAAGATATTGAAACTTATGACTTCGTCATCAAATTCCATAGTTAATGCGCCTTTAAAAACATCTATCTTTGTTCTAGCGGTTCTCATGAATGGTCTACCCAACAAAGGGGAGTAGACGATGGTGAATCTTCATCCATCATGTCAAGAACATAGAAATCCGCCGAAATATGAGTTGATTAACTCCGCACCAAAACATCTTCAATAACCCCTTTCGGGTAAGTATTAGATCTATCAGCAAGTTGTATAACAATACCGGTATTCTTAAGAGGACCAAGTTTCAAGGATTCATAAATGGAAGCGGGCATAACATTTATGGATGCTCCTAAATCTAGCAAAGCACGTTCAAACCTGATTTTACCAATAGTACACGGTATGGTGAAACTACCGGGATCTTTCAACTTAGGTGGAAGTTTCTTTTGAAGATATGCCGAAGCATTTTCCCCCACACTCATTACCTCATTAACGGTCAATTTGTGCTTGTTAGTGCACAATTCTTTCAAGAACTTTGCATAGCGAGGAACCTGCCTTATCGCCTCAATGAGTGGAATGTTCACTTCAATCTTCTTAAAGATATCCTAAATCTCTTGGTATAATGTCTCCTTGTTCGACTTTGCAAACCTGCTAGGAAAAGGTGGAGGAGTAGCATAAGTAGAAACACGAGTTTTAGAGTTAGAATTTGTTACCGGGTCAACCTTTTTAGGGGTTGTTTCACCCTCTTCTTTCTCCAAATCAGGTTCATGGGACACCGGTGATGTTGCCGGTTTCTCTACTTGCTTCCCACTTCGCAGCTCAATAGCATTGGCATTCTTTTTATGATTCAGTGATTGCGAAGGGAGTTTTCCAGATCCTTGTGCCTTGAGTTGATTCATATCATTATCCAATTGACTAACTTGGTTTTGCACATCTCTCATAGCCATCTCGGATTTCTGCTGGAATTGATTGAACCCTTGCATTGTCTTTGAAATCTCTTGCATACTTTGCATCATAATAGTAAACTTGTCATCCACATTTGTACCTTGAGTTTCTTGTTGTGGTCTTTGCATGAATTGGTACCCTCCTTGTTGATTGAAAGTAGGATTTGCTGCAGCTTGCTTGTTGGCGTAGCTGAAATTCGGATGATCTCGCCAACCTGGATTATATGTTTTGGAGTACGGATCATACCTCGGCCTTTGCTGATTTTGGTACATAGCACTTGCTTGCTCAGCATCTTCGGTGTGTGATGATGGTATGACGGCGGCTGCTATTTGTTGCATCATCCTCTCCATGTTACCCATCCTTTGTTCCTTGTGTGGAGAATCGCCAACTTCATTCACTTTCCTTACCATTTGTTCACCCCTAGTGTAGAATTGTTGAGTGTTTGCAGCCATATTCTCTAACAAGCTTGTAGCTTCAGCAATGGTTTTGTTGGTAAGTGCACCACCACTTGCGGCATCGATCAAATTTCTATCATTAGAAAGTAACCCCTCATAGAAATATTGAATCACAAGTTGATCGCTGATTTGGTGGTGTGGACAGCTAGCTAAAAGCTTCTTGTAGCGCTCCCAATACTCAAAGAGAGTCTCCCACGATACTTGTCTAATACCACAAATCTCCTTGCGAATCACAGCTGCTTTTGATGCCGGAAAATACTTCTCAAGGAACAACTTCTTCATTCCATTCCATGTGGTTATACTTCTAGAGGGTAGGCAAAATAACCACTCTCCTGCAGCATCTATAAGGGAGAAAGGAAAAGTTGTCATCATAGCCATATCGGCATTTGCAGTTGCTTGCTTCAAACTAGTCACAACATGATGAAATTGTTGTAAGTGACGATTAGGATCCTCTCCCGCTAAACCTCTGAATTTGGGCAACAAGTGAATCAATTGCGGCTTCAACTCAATGGTTCCATTCAGCTGAATACATAAAGGTTGCTGGTCAATGTTTGGAGAAGTGAGCTCCTTGAGTGTTCTTGGAGCAGGTGGTTGATCTCCCATTGTGTTGTCTTCCTCTTTGTCCGAATCCGAGAATTCGTTAGGTGAAGAACTAGGAGGAAGTGGAGTGTTCACTGCTCGAATGAAGTCTTTAAGTAAAGTGCCCGAACGAAGACGTATACCAATTGGACTTGGTCTGCCCTCTCCACGCATTCACCAAAGAAATAGTACCTGAAAATCAGATTCTAAGAGGTTGAATAAGTAAACAGAAATTGAGAATAAAAGCAAAAGTAACAACTAAGAATAAAAATAACAACTAAACTTGCCACTGCCTCCCCGGCAGCGGCGCCAATTTTGACGAGGAGTCAACTCGCAAATAATATTTTTCTACTCTCTTTACACTAGCAAGTAATATATGAAAGCAGATTTGTCCCAAGGGAGGTATGAAGTAATAGTTGTTATGCAAATATTCTTAGCAAAGATGATTTTTCAAAAATTCTGAAAATTGTAAATTGTATTCAAATATGAGATGGAATTGATTAAGGAATCATTCTCGACCACGAAACATGAACCAAATCGATATATAGCACGTTCTTCGCATTATCTTGTTACTAACAACCCTAGGATAATTAATACGCTCAACTATCCCGTTATTATCCCCTAAGCTCACCGGATACGGAAGCGCTCGACTACCGGATTCTACTTGCCAAGTTTCCTAGAAGTACGCTCTCTAGGTGTGACTTAAACAAATGCTCTAAGTTTTGTGAGATAAGGTTGCTCCTAGTGATGAGTTCAAAGTTATGAATCACCTACTAGTGTCAATTTCTACATATGGGCATTTAACAAAATCCCATCATCAATACCCACATATTGCTACTTGTGTTTATATTTCTAGACAATTACGGGTCGAAGAAAATCTAAACTAGCAATAGGATTATGATTCAACTATTTAATTTCGAACTTAAACAATCAACAAATAATCCATAAACATTATTAGCATGGTAGAAATCAAACAATAACTAAACTTGCGAGAAAACGAGCTATTGCATATCAATCATAGGTTCATATTTCGGGCTTTGAAATCACCCTTAATCAAAAATAGTTTAGTTACTCATAAGTATGGAGTTCATCATCATAATAATAATTAAAATAAAATAAAGAAGATGAAAATATAAAAACGAAAGCAAACCCTAGCTCATGGGTCTCTCCCAAGAACTCCAAGTAAAATATGTGATACGTCATAATTGTAGAAAAACTTCTCTTTTATAGCTCCTCTTGTTCCAAAATTAGGTCTAGTCTTCAAAGTCCAATAGATAGAAGTCCACCAAGCCCAAGTGTGAGAAAACCCATGTAGAAAATATACTCAAAAAGTAATCGCCGGAGGTCCATTAAATAGCCGGAACTTGGCCGGGAAATCGCCCGGAAAATTGCCTCATGTGACCGGGAGAGATGTCTCAGGTAGCCGGTCAAAGTTAACAGTCAACGTGGTCAAGTGAGTCGGGAGGAAGTTAGGTCTGAGTGAGAATTGACTCAGCTACTGACTCAGCTGAATGGGAGAGTTGGTTCTGGCCTGAGCCATCTTGCACAGCCACAACCTTTGTTGCACCATCATTGCCAATTCCAACTCCACAGTTCAAACTGCACAGTTTCAGCTCCTATTTGCTTGTAATTTTAGCTAGAAATTAGCTCAACTGGACCCATCTATACTCTGTAGCTTCTTCCCCTGACAATGCTCCATAAACCTGCATCATTTCAGTTTCACTGCCCTACTTGGTTGTATTTGCTCAACTACAATTGAGCTCAAACCTGTCCTTAGCATCACCATATTCGTCTTCATTGTTTCAACACCACTAACAGTACCACCAGAGCCTGCTTTATCTCAGTCCAACCATCATCACAAGAACTCACTGTTTCTCTCAACAGCAACAACACTGTCACAGCCTCACTAGATCATGCTCATCTGCAATGTCATCGGTTTTCGCTTCTTTCTCTGATCTCTTGCCTTCAACAGCTCCTAGTCTCAATCTTAGCACCCGTTCCACCTGCAACCGCCTGTACCTACAACTTCATAACCACCAACATCACACTCTGGCCATACCAAGACCATCACAGCACTCCAGTCCTGCACCAATTCAGCTGCAAGCCTTTACTTCCCTGATTTCATCCAATCTCTGTCCTAACAACACCAACACGAAGCTATTTCAGTTGCGCACCAGGTTCATCTCCTCTGCAGTACACATCTTCAATTTCAGTTCAGCTGCACTACATTCCGTTGCTTTCTCTTCTCCACTGCATCAGTTGCTACATCAACAGCTCCATTGATATCAGCTGCAACTTCAAACAGACAATTAGCTCTTGACTGCAATCCTTGCTCGATCCCTGCAATCTAGTCACATCCAATTAGCTTCACAATTCCCTTTACTTCATTGCACCTGCAACCTTAGCTAGGCTCAGGCTTAACATCCATCCCTGTAACTGCTACAAACATCTACATAGCATTCATTAATTCCATTCGGTTCTGCAGCAACACAGAGTCCACTCCCTTGTTCCCTGATCACATTAAAATCCAGATGCACACAAATTCCATCTGCTACAGCTCAATTTCAGCCCCCTTCGAAGCTGCCATTACAAACTTCAATTCTATCAAACACGACACAGGAACCCTTGTGCTTGCAAGAAGATATGGCAAACTAACTCTTCTGCACAGACTCAAAACTATGGCTAACCAGTGGCGACAAGAGCTACATCATACTGGCCAGTCATTCAGGACTTTTCCCAAACACCATATGTGCAGTTTTGAGCTATTGATGGAGATGTGAATTTGCTGTTGATTTTAAGCTCAAAATCAACAACAAAGCATTCGTGAATTCATACACATCAAACCCATTCTTCTTACTGCTCTTATAATGCTCATTCTTGATATGAAACATGAAACTTTGATTCTCCTTCACAGCTCATAGAGCTTACGGAATCAGCACCTTCTTCGTCCCCGGTTTCCCTCGGTTCTTGCTGTCCAGAGCCCATTGATCGCTTTCCCATCTCAAATTCTCTCTTGACCATGGCTTGTCGGTGTTGAGATTTTGGCAGCAGCTTCTTATTCTTCATGGTTCAGTGAAAGAAACTGGACTTGTGTGTTTGTTTACTCCACAGAAACCCTAATTCATGTTTCTTCTCAGGCAACAGAACCACCATCTCTTCAATTACTCTTCCCTGATTTCTCATAGCAGCGCCTCCATTCTTGTTTTCAGAGGACATGAATTAATGAGGAGTAAAAGAAAATTGAGTTGTAAGAGAAGCAAGTCGACCTAATCAGGTCTGTCCGTACAGATTTGGATATCTGCACCCATTAAAACAATACATGCCACCACCTAGAGCTGGCAACCCCTTATCCTTGGCTTGGCTTGTCTCGGCTCCGCTCCCAATAGCAGTTGCACATGAGATTTGACGTTGTTGCTCTTTCTTCGAATTCTTCCACCAACAGCAGCTCGTCTCTTACTTCCCAGATTTACTTCCTTTCTTCAATTTCTCTTCATCACTAAAGCTGTCGTGCTTTTCAGACAGAATTTTGCATCACTAAAGTCGACATACTTTTCAGACAGAGATGAAGAAATAAAAGCAAATAATGAGAAATAATCCGCCTCCAACAGCAATTGCACCTTTTTGCCTTTTAAGCGACGTCTCTTCTTCTTTTGTTCCAAATGACTCCAAAGTACCTAAATACTCAAAAACAAACATAAGATACATAATTTACAAGAAAACTTAGCAAAGAAAGCATAAACCATAGATAAATATTAAGGTGTTTTAGACACCTATCAACCGGGTCTCCTATGCAACTCCAGGTTATGTATCCTTCTGGCGTCAGCAACTTGATCGTTTATATGATTTTATAATAGCTGTTCAAACTCCGGTACAAGAACCTCCTTCTGTTGAGATGGTTTCTGAGCGACCAAGGTTGAAGCATCCTTCCACTAGTGATAAACTAAAAGTACTTCCAGGATGTTCACAAGTAAGTATTCTTCTTATGACTTTTATAGAGACATAATAATCGCCTCTTAATTATTTCGTTAATTTTACCACATGATGGTCGTGCAGTGAGACCTCACATTGATATAGACTTCATGAAAATTGAAGAAATTCCTAGAGGCGGAGAACCCAAAAGTAAGAATTACAGAATGTTATCGAATAGTGTGCAGTCCCCAGCCGCTTCTTTGGTGAGTTGTTAGCGCTTCCTTTATCACGGTTTTTCTTATCCGTGTAATTAGGATCCCAAAAAAAATATTTATTTAATTTATTTCAGAATTTTGCTCCATCGATTATTGACGGTTTTCATCTTGCTCCCGGGCAAACAATTCTGGAATCCGGCACCGATGAAGAAGTCGATGTAAGTATCCCTTTCGTGCAAGTGATCATGGTATCTCCTTGAATAAAATAATAATAATTATTGTTGATGTACCCAGGAGGAGATTATTGCGGATAAAAAACACATTGATGATGCGTATTCTTCTTTGGGGAATGAGGATATGGAGAACCTTCAAAACCCGGAACCGAATGAAGATAATAATGCTACTAATGATGGTTTTGATAACATTAATTCTTCGAGCGGCTTAGAAACCCCTCAAGTAAGTGTTCATCCTTTACTCTATTCATAGAAGTATGAAATTGCTGATTTGTGAATGAATGAATGAGAATCCATGTGAATTCACTAAATTTTTTGCCGAAATACGTCACTAGAAATCCAGAATTCAGCTTTTTAGTAAAAATGTTGTAGAATCTTCGTCCGATGTCGTATTTTTATGGTCTACCCCAGATTTCTCATGCCCAGGAAATTTCCAAGCTTTTTCGAAAAAGATTTTTGAGTTTTGAGCATGTTTAGGAGCCGAAATCGGCGAAACAGTAAACTTCCAGAAAATTTTCAGCTGGCATGTAGTACAATGATTCGGCCACATATCTTTGCTCGTTTATCCAATTACTATAAAATTTTGATATATTGTAGAGAAAATCCATACGAAGATAATGGTATATGACTCAACCTTATATTCCTTACCAATTGCTCCCAGTTCGTCATCTTATACAGGGCAGTATAAAATCTCTTCATACGAGCTTGTTGAAAAACGTGTTTTATGACTTTCACACTATTTGCTCATGTCTTGGATGTATATTAAAGAACTTAGATAGTGTTAGTTCACTTACATGCTAGATTTTATGATTGTCTTTGGTTTCCATGCTTGAATCGCTCTAATCTCATGTAATCTTCGTATTAGGTGTCAAATGCCGAAGTTGAGAATAATGGAACCAATAATGATGATTTGAACAATATGGCGAATCAAAATGGTGGCGTTACCAGCTCTGCACCACCATTTCTGCACCCCAGGTTCATGAGAATGTTGCCACTGAAGTTGTTGAAGAGAATGATGCTCAAGTTGCTATTACTCCAGAGACGGAGGGAACCGGAGAAGCTATGATGGAAGGAGCTTCTATTACTCCATCGATGGAAGAGATTACTCCAGAAATAGGAGAAGCTGCCGAGAATCGCATAGTGGTGCATAAATACTCTACTGTAGGGATTGCCTTTGTTCCTCCATTTGGTGAGTTACTCCCGTACCATGAGCTAGTTGGTGGATTTAGCGTTCCCATTGCATATGCAGGCATGTATGAAGAAATATGGAAGAGATATGGTCATATTGTTGTCACCACATACCCAAAAAGAAGTTATTTCTCGACCAATCAAGTATGAGCTCCCTTACGAGTTATAGATGATATACGCACTAGGTCTAGAAGTATTGTTACTCCATATGTACTCTTTGATTGGGAGTACAACTTGGACCATTCTGAGAAATTGGGTTTTAATGTGGGATGGCTTTATGAGAGAATTGAAGCCATTAAAGAAGCAGTCGAGAAGAATGTACCTCTGACAAGTGATGATGTGATGAAGAAGGAGGCTAAGATCGCCCAGTTGATTGAAGAACTGGAGTTGGAGAAAGCTGCCTTGCGAGACCTGAAGATTGCAGAGGAGCAAAAATCTTTCTTTGCTGATTTCCTTTAGTTTATTTTCCATCATCTCTTGAACCTTGAAATTATGAGAGATGTGAGGTTTTATTTTGGTTTTGATTTTTTGATTGGTTTTGGATAAGTGAATGATTGAGGATTTTCTTTTAGATTTGATAGAGATTTTCTTTAAATAAAAGAACTTTGATAAATTGCTGAATTCAAATATTGAATGCAAGTATTGCAAACGTTTTGGAGGAATTGAAGATACAGGTGATAGAAAATCCTAAAATGCAATAGGTGTCTCGAGCGTTCGTTCGTGCCTTGAACATACAACTCCCAAAACGCTGAATGTCTCAGGCGTTAAAGGCTTTGAGCCAGTTCTCTTGTATCACTGGTACACTCGTCTTTCCCTTCAAATCATCCAACTTGTAGTATCCTCTAGCCATCGACTTAGCAATCATAAAAGGCCCTTCCCAGTTAGAGTTTCTTGCAGAATAGAGATTGTGTCTAGTGGCTTTAAGAACTAAATCCCCTTCTTGAAATTTGTTAGGCTTTATCATTCGCGCCCTGAATATTTTTTGCTGGTTCGGAATTCCTCGTATAGTGGGATTCCATGTTTGTGGCGCTTTCCAATCCTGTGGCACATGTGGACACTCATGCAAGGGAGAATATCTAGGATATTGATTGTCGTGCTCGGTCCTTATTCTAGCAATGACTGTGTTGGTGAGACGCTGGATTCAGAGAGGCTCTACTTCCAACCACTTGGTGAAATATTGATGAGGAGAGACTAACCACTCATAACGTTTGGCGACAGCTAAGTTATGAGTAAAATCGAGTCCCCGGACCAGAGTAGCATATTTGAAAGTTGATAATATGGACGCATGAGGGGGAATAAGAATTGCCTGAGTGCGGAATTTTTGATGAAAGCATGTGTGTTTTCTTCAGGTTTTTGCGTTAATTCCATCAAGGCTTTGACTTCCTCCAGATGCTCGAATGATGGAGTATCCTCTATTTCTTCTGAACCAGAGCTTTTTTCAACAGAGAAATGTGCAGTTGAAGGTGTTGGAGTTACCTTTTCAGCATGAATCCACGTCCGTCCGAGGATAATATCATATCCTGGGTCTTCCCTAATTATGTGAAATTTGGTTTCTGCCCAGGTTGAACCGGTTTTCATTTTGAGAATGATGTAACCATATGCATCCATGGATATTCCTTCGTGATCTCTGACTGATACAGGAGCATGAGTGGCTTCTTACCTAGTGATGCCTGCAGCTCTGAGAGTCTTCAAAGGGATAATATTGACAGCCGTGCCAACATCAACCAATGCTCTCCTGAATTCATTTTCCTTGAGATTGACCGTGGTGAGAAGTCCCTAGTCATACATTTCTTTGTCAGTGACCGGTTCGGGGAGTGCTTCTGGAATGGACAGACGTTTCCCAGACACTATATGGTTCAAAGCCGCGAACATGTCATTCCTTTGAGACTTTGACAGATAAAGCAATTCGCAGATGTGCTCGATCAATGATTGGACTGCGTCTTTGACCGGTTGTTCAGAGAGTGTGAAGGTTCTAATTGGGAGAGGATTCTTGTGTACTCCTTTAGTTCCTAGTTCTCCTGAATCGAATTTTTCTTTGAATATGCGTTTCAGAGTTCTGCAATCACTGGTCGGATGACTGACATACCTATGAAAGCGGCGGTAGCGCAGATTCTCCACTTCCTCCTATGTCGGCTCTCTCCTGACGGTAGGTAGCTTGATCGCACCGTCTTGAATCCAGACTACCAATAGCTCGATCACCTCTTCAATAGGTAAGGAAATTCTGGTTCTTCCTGGTCATTCTGCTGACGCTGAGCAGGTGCTTGTGCATTTCGAGTTTGGTTGTCCTTTATTTATGCTTTTGTAGGATAGGACGTTGGAGCATTTTTATGCTGTTTTGTTTCGGCTTTCCTCTTGCTTCCCTCAGCAACATTCATGGAAGGTTCGAGATTATATTGCTTGTTAATCAGGCGCCTTGCACTGCCTCGAGCTTCTCGCGGTTCCTCGACTTTTGTTGCTTTTGTTCTTTCCAGTAAGGCCGGAGCAGTGGTTGCTGATCGCTTGGCTGCTTCGTGAAGTTCTGAGAAAGTTTGAAACTGGAGATTTTCCATCAAGGCTTTGTAGACCGGAATCATTCCGTTGATGCACAAGTCCACCAGTTGCTGCTCAGTGACATTCGGGTCATGACAATCCAAAGCTTGGATTCTAAACCTTTTTACGTAGTCGTTCGGATGTTCAATATTCTTCTGAGATATTCTTCCTAAATCAGAGAGAGTAATTTGCTCCGAGACGAAGAAGTATTTTCGGTAGAAAGCATTAACCATTTCTCCCCAGCGAGTGATACTCCCTGGTGCGATGTTGTTATACCAAGTGTATGCTCAGCCTGTTAGAGACTTTGAGAATTCCTTCAAACGGACGACATGATTGTGTTCATGTTCTCCTAATGCTTCCAGGAATCGAGAAACATTTTCTTGAGCATTCCCTGTTCCATTATAAAGTGTGAACGTTGGAGAAGTATAACCTTTCGGGAGAGGGATTCTCTGTGTAGCAGCAGGATATGGAGGTTGATGACGGTGGACAGATAGTGTCTTGTCTTTTCCTCGAGCCTCCATAAATCGTTCCAGATCTTCACGAGTGATGAAACCTGCGGACTCCTTCTCCGGTGGGTTATCTGCAGCTTTGCGGACTTCATCATCGTGCACTACGTGGATTTGAGAGATTTCGGGATCAGGAGATGTTTCTTTGGCTTTTCCTTTATCCTTCTCTGACTGACGTTGGGGATGATCTTGTTCAGTCAACTTGTCTGTGAGGTCCTTGAGATGAGCGCATAGTTCCTTCTGTGTTGTCGCCATGTCTATTTGATTCTTGGCAAGGAATTTTTGAATCTTCATGAGATCAGTTATGGTAGGCGGATTTCTCTGATTTCCTCGGGAGACCGGCCGAGGAGAGTATGATTGCCGACGTTGGCTTGAGGATGGGTGGTATCACCAGCACTATTGGAAGCAGGAATAGTTTCTGGAGTACCATCGTTGTTTCTAGTGCTGGCGTTATTTTTGTTAGGGTTTGTAACTGAACCTGACCTAAGATCAACTATTTTTGTGAAAGTTTGAGATTGCAACCGAGAGATTAATCTCCCACTGTGGTCGCGAATCTGTAGATGGGGAAAAACGATTCGCTGGTTTCTTAGGGAATGGAGAGACGACCGTGTGATGGAGGCTCCTCAACCAAGCGAGCTGCCTAACCTCAAACATATGCGCTGCATAGGAGTACTTTGAGTTCGAGAGATCAATCTGTAGGACTCTGGCCTAAACCAAGACAATGGCCGTTCCAGAGTCAATTCGGTTACAAATAGGGAAGAGGGTTGATCTGTAGGAGGGAATCTAAGAAGTGTGTGAGATCAATGATGATCAAGGATTGTGGATGTGTTTAATAAGGTTTCTGCAAGTTTTCTGTGAACTGTTGAGTTCGAATAAGTTCTGGTCGATTGATAGAATTCTTGAGAGTGATTGCTCGAAAAATTGTCTTGTCTTTCAATCGTGGATTAGAGACTTATTTATATTTCCAGAATAGTAGACACATTGATCTCCAGTAAGTGTGACGGTTGCTCGAGTGAAAGAGTGGGAAAGTGGGAAATCGTGGTTTAACCAGTTCCAGGTCGTGCAGAGACTTGGTTGATTGTCCACCCACTACTTTGCTAAATCCCTCAACTGCTTTCACGACTTACTCACATTTATCATCGTGGATGAACACACGTGATGTAGGCCGCCATACCAAAACCCTAATTAATATCCCCCATGTGACTGATTGATGTCTCACGAACGTGGAATCTGCAAAGCAGACGTGTATTTGATTAGTCAGTCGTTGAATTTATTAGACGATAGGTCTAAGTATTATTCAGTCGAGCATGATTGCTGAATGCTCTAAGATTCATGAATTAAACATGTCTGCTGGGAAATGGATAGTTCTCGAATGGCTGATGTTGATATTGCTCGTCTGAGAAAATATTGCATGATGAATCGTTGAAAATTGATAGTTGGATCAATATTCGAGCAAGTATTCGATAAATTACTGAATATTGATAGTTGGATCAATATTCGAACAACTGAGCAGGTATTGCTCATTTGATAAATTACTGAATATTGATAGTTGGATCAATATTCGAGCAACTGAGCAAGTATTTCTCATTTGATAAATTACTGAATATTGATAGTTGGATCAATATTCGAGCAACTGAGCAAGTATTGCTCATTCGATAAATTATTGGTAATGTGACCCAATAAAATATTAATTAAAATATTGGTAGCTTGACTGAATATTATGTAATTAACTCAGATGTTGATTGCTGGGTCAACATAGAATTATTAGTGTTTGAACTCGCTCAGAATTATGATTTACAGAGCATTTGTTCGAAACCCTAATTATGATCAATTGCTAATCAATTGATGATTTACCAAAAATAGGTCACTGAGTGAAGGAGTGACCGGCTACATGGGATGATGGTCGACCATGTAGCTCCTGAGAGCTCAAGTGAGCATGCACCAAAGTCCTTTGCTGACCGGTTGGTAAAAGAACGATCAAACGCTGGTTTAATCATTTATTAAAATAATGCTCGTGTGAGCGTTGGGTAGTAAACCCTAGTTATGGAGAGATGAGAGACCGACCAAGGGGTCATGGGACCTGCCCTTGGTGGTTGTGGGACCATCTGACGGTCGATTGAGCGAGTCTCAGTCGATTGAGAGAGTTTTGACCCAATATGAGCAATTGATAGCAAATTAGGTCAAAATTATAAAGATGTGTGGGACCGGCTCATTGCAAGCTTTAGGTCCGGCCTTGGTCGGTCAAGGTGGCAAGCCAGTGTCACCACAATGTCCATGTCTCAATCCTGAGAGTTTTGGTATTTTCTGGTGCGCGTTTGAGCAATACTTTGGATTTTCAGAAGAGTTTGATCTTGACTGAAACTCTTAATTTTGCTCGAATGAGCAAGTAGAACTTTGCTCGTGCGACCAATATTTTGAAAATATTAAAATAATAATATTTTAATACTTGACGTGAGTGGCCTAGTCGGTCATGTGATCGTTTGAATTTTTGGGTTTTTCATGGTTTGAGCAATATTTGAGAAGATATTGAAAAACTAGGGTTTTCGCTTAAACAATGGAATTCCATGAGATGATGGAAATAATAATATGAGAAAATAAGGGATTGTGAGGTGTGGGACCGGCCACGGCTAGGGCATGGCCGGCCGGCTAGGTGGCCCGGTCCCGTGACACCTTTCCCTATTTGTTCGATGAAAGTATGGAAAAACTAAGAGTTTCGCTCAATCGAGGGAGTTTGCTCAAATGAAGGAGTTTCCATAAGATGAGGGAAACAAATTAAAATAAATAAATAAATTAATGGGACAGGGGGACTAGCCGTCCGGTGGGCCCGGTCCCACGCCTCTTGTTTATTTTATTTAATATTATTTTCTTCATAAGTTCCTCGTTTGTCCATGTTTTCGAACGATCGTTCGTGCGTTTGGGTGCTCATTCGTGCAATATTGTCAATTACACTTGCACATTTTCTCGGGGATTACTCGGTGATGGTCAAGACGCCCGATTGTTGAATATTTATTATTGATCCATGAAATTCAGCTGAGAATGATTCATGAAATGGAGTAATAAAATGAGTTGAGTATCTATTACTAATCCATGGAATTCAGCCAGGGAATTCAGGAACTGAGTAATGAGATGAAATGGTTATCCATTACTAATCCATGGAATCAGCCGGGGATCAGCCATGGAACGGAGCAATGAGATAAAATAGATTATTTTTTAGGAATTCAGTTGGCGAATGACACACTAGAATTAATCTATTTGCAGAATCGAGATATGAGATAGTTAAAGCATCATATTCGTTCTGAGGGGGTGTATAGTCAGGGAACAACGAGCGGTGTGACGTCCTGAAGGCGTTAAGCACTCTAACAAACAATTATGTCTAGAGAACCGCCCAATCATCAAGAGATTCTATACACGGTCTCTCTACGTAGTCAGGGAACAACGTGCGGTGTGACGTCCTGAAGGCGTTAAGATCTCTAACAAACAATTATGTCTAGAAACCGCCCAATCATTAAGATTCTATGCAGAGGTGATGATGAAATGTGTGAAGCATCGAATGCTCAGCCGGGGAGGCCTTTCGGGAAACATATTCATCATAGCTCTGAGAGGAATGTTCGCTCAGTCAGAGACCGTGAAGCGGTTCACGGATCGTAAAATATGAATCGTCCGGGTCAGAAACATGCAATATCATGATTTTACGATTTTAGCCCTTATCGAAAATCCACAGTGCTTTAAGTGTAAAGGTTTTCGTCATTTTATAAATGAGTGTCTAAATCGTAAAAAATACACTTGGAACAAAGGTCTAGCTGCAACTCTTGATGAAATGTCTGACAACTATGATTCTAGTGAAGACGAAAAGTCAAGTGTTGCACTTCTTTGTGAAAATATTGATTTTGATAATTGTAGCAATACATACATCAATCTTGATATTCTTTCAAAAGAAATCTCAACCGATCTGGAAAAAAATGGATTTATATGTTTATGCTGGAAACTCTTTTCCTGATTTTTCAGGTTCCACTATATGTCTAGCTGCTTACACATCTCGGGCATCTGAATCATCTCCCATGTTGACATGCTCTTATTGTTCTCTCAAAGGTCATGAACTTTCAAAGTGTTTCAAGTACAAACACAAAGTAAGAAACGTCAACAAACTTCAACGAAGAGCGAATCGATTAGCGAACAAGCTCAAACTTGCTCAAAAATCACCAGATGTATGTAAACTCATCTCTTCTTAGAAGAAGTTAGTTTCCAAAGAAAAGACTAGATCACTAGAGAGAAAATTATGGTCTAAACATTCTGTGAAACAGGGTTCTATGAATTCCTTTCAAAAGGGTTACGGTGGACAAATTATTGTTCACCCAAGCACAACTTAATTGTGTTGGTTGGTGCATCTTGTCTCATGTACCTGATCAAAAGAGACAAGATTATGCACACCTCAGGCTTTAGGTAAAAGAGAAGTGTTTATTTTGTTTTGTTTTTCTCTTGTTAGTATGGAATTCGTCTTTCTTTTCATATCTAATTGATATTGGAAGGGACTTCCCTGTTTAATGAATAAAATAGGGTTATTCTCGACAATTCTACCCTTTTTAGGGTTGAGAATTATGCGTGCGTGAACTTGTGTGTTTAAAGGTTCCGTAACCCTACATTCCTTTTTCCTCCTCTTGAAACTCTTTTTATCAAAAGACTGCTTGTTGAGATTATCTTGTGATTTCTCTCATAATTTCATTCGTATGGATGCTCCAAGAATTATGTCTTCTGATGGAAAAGATGTTAATATGATTGTTAAGCCATCAATCATGAAGGAAAAAGATAAATCTCTATTACCTCCAACTTTGAAAAGAAAAAGAAGGAATGTGAGGAAGCCAAGAGATGTTCCTTCAAATTGTCAGAAGTTTTCTGGTGTTCTTGAAGAGTTGAAGGAAACAAGGAAGGAGATTCAGCAAATAAAGGCTATTGTTTTGAGAACTCTTAAAATTCATAAGGCCCTGGTTCGACATCAGTTCAAAAGGTTTGTTGGAATTGACTCCTTTCTTCATGAACCTTATGTTCCCATGGCTGTTGACGACAAGGAATTCGGGGACGATAAAGAATTTTTCAGAGGTCTCAATATCTAGGAAACTTCTTATGAGAATTTATTCTTGTGTTTTTAAGAAGGATAACTAGGGTTTGGAATAGCCATTATTGTGAGTACACATAGCTATTGCCAATGTTTTCATCTTGCAATGTTTTTAAATATATTTATTTAAATTCTAAGTTATTTGGAAGATGATTTTTGCAGTATTAATCTTTATGGTTATATATTGCAAATTGTTATGGGATATGTTGTTTATGTCCGTGAACCTTGACTATCCCATATTTGTTCAAAAGTTAACTCTATTATATGTCTGTATGAAAGTATTGATAAAAGATAGAATGAACTTTTGACTACAAAAGTTAAGCCTATTATGTCATTATCCAAATATTGATTGAAGATATGATGAACTTTTGTTTAAAAAGATTAAGTCTATTATATGTCATTGTGCAAATAGTGATGAAAAATAGAATGAATCTTTGATTATTCCGCAGTATTGGTCTTTCCCTGATCTACATCTTTGTGTATTTAATGTGCGGATCGTAAGTTCTATTATGTGAGCATAACCTAATCATTGATCATTTTCCTTGTGGTTAATTCAATTGAGACTTTTGGATACAAATTCATGTTTCATGTGATTTGTTAATGTCCAAAGAAATCCTTCTTTTCTTGTAAAAGTAAGGTCGCTCTTGTTGTTCTTTCGGGAATGACATTTTATGGGGGAGAGTTCTTAATTGAACTTGTGCTTAATTGCCAAATCTTTGTGGGGAGTGCGGATGTGGAATATTGTAGGAGTTTTCTTGCATCTTTATAAACTCCTTGATGAATACACTAAGTTTCGACTATGTGAAATCATCGAAACAAGTTGGTATGTTGTTCTCTTTTGGTCATGAAGTATCTCTATGAAAATTTCATGAGGATCCCACTAGTTTTCGTACCTTTGCCAATTTATATTGACAAAAAAGGGGAGAATTAATGTGTAGTTCACACTACAAATACATATGGTTTACGGATCATTATGTAAGGGGGAGTGGTTTTCATTGTGAGATGAAGTATTGACTAAGGGGGAGTGATACGTATCACCATAGTATTGTTGTCAAAGTTGTGATACAATTGAACTTTGATCTTTGTGTAATAATACTATGACACTGTATAACAATGATTGAGAGCAACTGTTTTCTCATTGTTATAGCTATGGATCTTCAACAACTATGATGCTGAGTTGAACACATTTAGAATCATTGGAGTACTTCGAAGTAACGAAGATTTCGAGTAATGTTGAAGAACTAAGGAGATCAAGCATTTGAGCATTAGACTTCACGGCGTAGTGATGTCTCGGACTAGGATAGATTGTGTAGTTGAGCATTAGACTTCACGGCGTTCATCAATTGAAGACGAAGAACTACTAAGGAGCTTGTGGAACTTCATCAACAAAAGGTATGTGGAGACTAAAAATCATCTATCACTTGGAAAGTCTATTTCTACTCTATGTCATATATTGAGACAAAAGTCGTGTTTCTATATAGTATTCGATTATGCATATTTGAGATTTCGAGCTGAGTTTAACTCGCTTAAATATTTCTCGAAATATGTGCTAGTAAGCTTTCGCTTCAACCAAGTTCATCTTATATTCTTGGTGAAAGTAAAAAGATGATCAAATGAAAATCGCCGAGTAACATCTTACATGGTTTGTGTGATACAATCATTTGGTGTAGACTTGGAATGTTTCGTTATGATTATTTCAATAACTTGAAAATTGCTTTGATGCTAATAGTGTGTGAAAACGGCTATTGTCATCCTCTAAGAAAGTTTAAATGATTGAAATAGAGTTTAGAATACTTAACCATTACTGGATTATGAACATAGTATGCATTCTTGCATGTATGTGATCCATGACCGAAACTATATTATGCATACACGTATGCATACTTGTTAGTTGTGGAATTCCGGGTACCTAAGTACGCATACCCGTACGCGTACTGGCGTAGGGTTTGGGTCCGGGAATTTCTGATGTGTTTGGAAGTATGCGTACCCGTTTGGATACTGGCGAACCCAAACTCGAGGCCAGGGTACTTAAGTATGCGTACACGTTTGCATACTTGAGTGGTTAAAGTTCTAAAATTGGTTTGTTCATGAACTAATACATTTATATATTAAGGAATGCATTCTTTGCAAACCGTGGCTATAATGTTCATGAATTGATTCGAGTGAATCAAACCGATTTTGCTTCAATTGTGTTCTTGTATACTTCTATGAGAATATAGCAATTGAACAACTCTATAACTAGTTTCATTTGAGTCATTTGAACTAGTTGTGGTTAAGATGAATAAGGTTGATATGAGAGTGTTCATATAGCTAACCTCGGTTAACTACTGTTGAGACAACCTAGTGTACACGTTTAGGTACGGTTACTCAAACCTAAATGAAGGTACATTTCATTTGTGTATAACAAGTTAAATTCGATCTAACGGTTGAAAGATATTTGTGAATATCAATATTTTGCGGAGCACGTGTCACGGTTTTAGTGGTCGCATGCAAGATAACTGTATAGCCCTCATTGTACAGAGGAATCTCAGTAGCAAAAGACACCTTCGCAGATCTACTTTATCTCATCCCAAGGAGGGATACCTCAACGGTCAATATGGAAAAGTAGAGCCTAGTCTAGAGAGAGGCAGCTGGCGAAGGGACATAGGTAGATGACATATCCTATCAGCATTAAATGCGCAAATCTCTTATGTACACGCTTAACCAAAGCACGTGAAGAGAGATGAGGTGGCAGAGTCTGACTGGCGAAGGCTAGCTGTGAACAAAGTTACAATCTGTACTGAGGCTGGGAAGTTACCGAAGGAACGTGGGTTAGATGAGGTGGCAAATTCCGATTGGAGAAAGCGTGCGGTGAGCGAAGGTACCATTTGTACGAAAGGTATATCAGGGAACGATGGATCCAAAGACAGCAAAGATATATCTGGAGCAGAAGGGGCTATAAATACCAAGCTTCACCAACAAACAAAGGGCATTCAATACCTAGGAGAAGAAGATCTAGTCTTAAGCTTATACCTCTTTAATGTTTGGAACTTAAGTATTTAATTCAACTTGAGTTCTCTCTATTACTTTGGGAAGCATTTAAGATCTTTGTAACCACCACAACTTAATACAAACAATCACTCATTATCCCGTGGACATAGACAAAAGTCGAACCACGTAATCTCTTGTGTCTCATGATAACTTAGTAGGGTTTACATTACATTTGTGTTCTTAGTTATTATTGTGATCTTGAGTATATTTTATAACTTAGCATTATCAGTTCAACAGAGGTATCAATAATACACATAGTATCCGATTCTCTGGGCTCTATACATTACGTAGACTATGGGAAAATTAGTAGTCACAGTTTGGCGCTAGAAGGATTTCCTCGCCAGCTTGAGTTTTTTATGTTCCTTTAAATTTTAACTTACGCATCTTCTTTAGTGAAGAGATCTGAGTTTAACAACGGCGGATCTCACTTCCTAGTGACCCATTCGTCAGTTATTTATGTAAGTTCTTGGAGTTCATAGCCTCTAAAGACTTACAACCTTACAGATCTACAACGTTTTCTGCAAAAACGTATTCACAAAACGTTAAAACTTTTGTTTTGTACTAAACAACTTTTTTCGACAGAGTATCCTTTGGATATGAGTACCTCTGAACACTAAGGAATCTCAGTGAGAATTTTAAGAAGAAAAGATCTTACAAGCATTTAATGACCCCTTTTTCTTGGGAGATCTGACACCTTTTTTAAATTGTTTTCAACATTTAAGGTTGTTTTTTCCTAGGGTGTCATAAGAAATTAAATACCCATATTTTTAGACGTCATTCTATTACTTTTTCTGAAAAAGCTGCTTAGCCGTCGTCTGTGTCAGAGCATTAATTGCTACTTTTAACGAAGGCACCCAAGTAGCAGATTTTCCCACTTTTTTCTGTGACGTCAGGATAACCAAAGACCGAAGGCATGCAGAAACCAAGTGATGTACCAACAAGCTCACGACCAGCGGTTACGAGAGGAAGATCTCAAAAACCATCTCAAGTGAATCAAAGAAATGAAGCTGAGGACGGACAAAGTGAAATAGCAAGAAGAACGGCTACCAACAAACCACCTACCCCTGCTAAAGGGATGGGGCAAACATCAGGAGCACAACCACTTTACGGCATGCCGTTACCGGAGTGTCCCCATGTTACAATGCCACCTGCGGATAACGAAGGGTTAACCAGAACCTTAGCTCATACGGGACGAGGGTTGGGAAACCTAACTCCTATCCAACTAGATCTTGATACTACGGTCAAGAAGAAGGAGTGGATGACTCTAAGGATCCGGCCGACAGCACTCCTCAGGGTGGTGGAATCCACAATGAAGAACAAATGGCAGCACAAGTAGCAGCTTTGCTACTCCGTAACAAGGAACACGAGGACGCTATGCATGTGATGGCTCAGGAGAACCAAAACCTCAAGGATATGTTGGATATACAGATCGAAAGTTCCCAAACTCACCCTCCGTTGAAGAGGCATGAGCACGGAGCTATCTCAGGAAGACGAAGGGGGGATCTTAACCAACCAAAGGCTAACCCACCGGGGGGAGCTAGGAAAACACGACACGATCCACATGAGGTGGATCCAACCTACAAGCCATCTCAGTCTTATTATGATGAGGCATTTTCCAGAGATGCTCACAATGTGGACATGGTCATGGAGCAAATGGAGAAGATGCAGAAAGAAATAAAAGGATTGAAAACTGGCCACGCAGGAGCAAGGCTAGATGAGGTACTCCAAGAAGCGACAACATCTCTGTTGTCTTTTCGCATTTTGAGGGAGCCCATCCCTGCGAAATGCCCAGTACCTACGTTTCAGGCATACAATGGTACCTCAAATCCCGCAGCCCACTTACGGTACCACACTCGTGTCCTTGACCATTGGGAAAGAGATGAGATAGTACCTTGTAGGTACTTCCCTGCAAGCTTGACGGGATCAGCATTGGCGTGGTATGATAATTTACCAGCAAATTCAATTGACTTTTTTGAGCAATTGTCTACGGTGTTCTTGGAGACATACATGTATAACAAATCAACAAAGGCAGGTTTAGATAAGCTATTTGCTTTACCTATCGGACCCCGGGAAACATTGATGCAGTACACAGATATGTGGAAAAAGACATGCCAAGCAATTGGGAAAGTCAACCTAGAAATTAGCATTAATTGTTATAAGTACGGACTTGATAGAACCTCGGCTATCTTCATGGAACTTTAAAACAAAGATTCTTAAGGAGAGCTTCGGGTTATCCAGGATCGCTACATCAGACTTGAAGAAATCCAAAAGGATAACCCCGGAGCACAAGCAAAGACAACAACAGCTCCGCAACGAACGAACTCTCTGGAACCAATTCCAGAGATACCTAAGAGACAAAATGAAGCTGGGGGCAGAACCAGCTCTTGAGACAAAAGATCAAAATACGGAGATGGCTAAGGCAGGGGAAAAGGAAGAGAAGAGTTTGTAGATAAAGTCTACACAAAGCTAAACACAACGTTCTCCCACAATTTGAGCAAGGAAGGAGCAAAGCCGGGCTTTCCTTACCCGAATACTAGGGGAAAGCAGACGGATAAAACAAAGGATGTTAAGGAGTACTGTGAGTATCGCTAGTACTATGGGCATACAACTGACACATGCTATCACCTACGGAACACGATTCAAAGATTCATAGACGAAGGAAAATTCATGGAGTATATGCAAATACAACCAGCAGATACTAAGGTAGTCCCCAAGAAAAGGGTGGAATTACCTTAGGACGAAAAGTACATCAACATGATCACATTCTCCAACGGAGGCCATGAGGAGCTACTCGAAGACATCCTCGAGTTGGGTCAGAACAAAAGAAAGCTAGAAGCCCACGAGGTGTTCAAGCTAAGTGGACCACCTACTAGCACTTGGGAAGAATGGATGGCTACGCCATTGACATTCTCAACAAGAGACATCAACCAGGAAGTCGAGATGCACAACGAACCACTTGTGATCACTCTTCCAATACATGGGTGGAATGTTACGAATGCCCTCATTGATGGGGGCAGCTCGTTAAATGTATTGTTCTATGAACCCTACTTGCGTATGGGTTTAACAGCTGAGCAAATGGATTCATCCACTTGCACAATATACGATTTCAATGCAGCAATCTCTAGACCAAAAGGAGGAATTATCTTGCAGGTACGCGCAGGACCCTTAGTAACCAATACAAGGTTCTGTGCTGTGGAAGCACCTTCGCCCTACAACGTCATCATGGGAGGACTATGGGTCCATCGATTAAGAGGAACAACTTCGACCTATCATCAGTACCTTCGATTCCCTACACCCATGGGTTAAATGGAAATCAAAGGTGATCAACAAGACGCAAGGCTATGCAATCTAGTAGAGGTCAGACTCAACGAAGTAAAAGATGAAGGGCGAATGCCAACCAAGTAAAAGATGGAGGCTTCAAAGTTCCTAAAGCTCCCTCAGTTCAGGAAGCAAGCACCTCCGCCACCCCCGATAGCGGACACTTCCACTAAATGGCAATTACAAAAATGCACTCCTCTACATCCTCAAAAACCAACCTTTTTACCGGTAGAGCCAACAAAGAAAATCAACATCGGAACGGAGACGGGGCCAAAGATGACCAACATCTGAACTTTACTAGAAGAGGACGCGGATATGCAACTACGAGGGCTACTACGAGACTACGCAGATATCTTCGCATGGTCAATGGAAGACATGCCAGGAATTGACCCGAATTTGGTGTCCCACCACCTTCGACTTAAACCAGAAATGGCACCATTCAAGCAACGTATCCGCAAAGTGGCAGATATCTACCAGGAAGTAGTTGATAAGGAGTTGCAAAAACTTCTAGCAGCAGGATTCATACGAGAAGTCAAATATCCCACGTGGATATCTAACATGGTGATTGTGCCTAAGAAGAACGGAGGTGTGCGTATTTGCATCGACTTTAGCAATCTCAACAAAGCATACCCCAAGGACATCTACCGTTATCAAATATTGACCAACTGGTCAATGCAACTGAAGGTCACCAGAGGATATCCTTCATGGACGGTTACTCCGGTTACAACCAAATCGCCCTTGGAGAAGAAGACCAGGAGCATACTGCGTTCTTTACCCCACGAGGCTTGTATTGCTATACGAGGATGACTTTTGGACTAAAGAACGCGGGGGAAACATACCATCGATTGGTAGACAAAATCTTCAAGCCATGGATAGGCAAGATACTGGAAGTCTATGTGGACAACATGCTCGTCAAAAGAAAAGAGGCAAAAAACCACCTATCGGACCTAAGGGAGATATTCGAAGCCATGAGAAACTTTCACATGAAAGTAAATCCGGAGAAATGCACATTCGGGGTAACCTCAGGAAAATTCCTAGGATACTTGGTAACTAAGCAAGGAATAGAAGTAGACCCCGAAAGGGTCAGAGAAATAATGGAGATGTCATTTCCAAAAACACTAAAAGGAGTACAAAAACTAGATGTAATCTTAGCCTCCATGGGAAGATTCATAGCAAGATCATCGGACAAATGCAAAGCATTTTTCGATACACTAAGGAAAGGAAGCAGGTTCATGTGGACTACGGAATGCGAGCAAGCTTTCCAAAAAATCAAGGAGTACCTGGCCTCAGTACCTATCTGTTTATGGGTGAAAACTACTCCTGCAGAATTTGGTAATTTGGGGTGTGGATGAGAGAATGAATCTAAACCATAAACAAATGCACTGCGCGGTGAGTGCTTGTAGATTCGGAAATCAATCTGTGCAAGTCCGGCCTAAACCAAGAAATGGCCGTTCCAGACTTGTTTCGGTCACAAAGTGAAGGAGATGGGGTTGATCTTAGGGAGGGAAGCGAAGAAGGTGTTGAGATTGTGAATGTGTTGGCTTGCTTATGACTTGTAACAGAAAGTTGAACCGGCTTACAGGATGCAAGCTATCAGTTCCGGTGTCTTGTATCAACACTTGGTTTCTGTTTCTTGTATGGACTTGCGTTGTTGTTTGAAATAGGGCGGAGAACCTATTTATACAAGTCATTGAGCCTTATTCACGTCTCTCGTGGGAAGTGGAGGAAGTGGAGTGATGGAGTAGTGGAGTTGTGCGTCGGTGCCACACGACCGGTCTTGCCCACTTCTCCTGTTCATCTCTAACCGTCCATGACTTCCTGACACGTTCTTGTGATGGAGCGTTGCACGCTGCACGCTGTAAACCGCCAGACCAATACCCCAGTATGTATCCCCCAGTTTGTGACATGATTGATGTCTGGAATGTGTGGATCGTGAATCCACGAAAGATAGCATGTAATCTTTGAATTGAATAAGCTGTGTTATTCGGGAAGTCGATACTTGTGAAGTATCGTATGTATTTTATGCGGTAGTCTTGCATTATGGTGTGGTAAAGTGATGAGTAATGACGCCTCACTAACAAAATAACTCGACCAGGGTTGTATAACCAAGTTTGGTTAAGTTGGACGGATGAGATGATCTTTGAGACACTCATCTGCGACCGTTAATGAATATTAGGGTTTTTGAAGAGGTGCGCAAGCATCACTCTTCAGCTTGGTCGAAACCAAGCATGGAAAGGGATTTGGAGAAGACCGACCGGGTATGTGTGTAGACAACATGCCGGTGTGCACGTCCATACCTCACTGTCCCATGAAGGCGCGATCTAGGCCACTCAATTTGACCGGTAAAGTCGAGTGGTTGAGATCGGTTTGCGGCAGAAATATATTGCCGCAAAGGAGTTGGAAACCGCGTGACATCCCTAGTTCGGGCACGCGTTTCAAGACGACCCATCTTGGTCGGTCTTGGTCTATCATACCAGCGTGTAGGTGGTAGGCTGGTGTTCACACTTATACCTGATTATCCCATGAAAACGTGATCCGAGCCATCCAAATCGTCCGGCGAAGTTGAGCGGTCGAGATCAGTTCGTGGTTTGGGAGGTGTGGCCATGCTAGTTTGGACGCACGTTTTGGATTAACCAGGCATGATATGCCTTGGCCGAACACATGAGGAGGTAGATGGGCCCACGGTGGTCATGCTGGTATGACCGGCCCTTGCTTAATCTAATCTGTGACCCTCCATTTGTCTTAGAAGATGGACGCGCGTGATGGCTTGAAACCCTAATTTTGGCTTTCAAAAGCCGTGCGCCATCTCTTGTTTGGGTGACAATTTTGTCACGACCAACCATGGTTGGTTTTGACCGATTGGTCAAATGTGTAGGCGGGCCCACGGTGATCGTGTTGACATGCTCTGGGCCCTTTGAGTCTACATCTACACCCTCCATCTATACCTGCGAAGATGGATGGTTGAGACTGTTTTGCGACACATGTAATATGCCGCAAACCATAATTTAGGGTTTTCCGTCCATAATGCTTGGTATGAACGGTTTCTTGGTAAGCTAGGCCAATGACCGACCATGCGGGGTCGGCCGTGGGTATTCCATACCTGCTTGGGGGTGATGGAATTGATCTGGGGTCATCCAATCATGCTTATGGAGTTGGATGAATGCGATCGAATCATATCCGGGACTGATACGGTCGGTCCGGATGCTCAATCGGGCTAGTATAACACACCGAGAGGGCTCAATCGGGCTAGTATAACACACCGAGAGTCGGCTGTGCGGGTATTTCGTACATGGTTTCATTATAGTGCTTGGAGGTTCGTGTTACTCAGTAAGAGTAACACTCGGTCGTCATGCCACACCGATAATGAGTACTGGAAATACAAGGCTGATATGAAATTCACAGGAAGGGATTGTTGCCACATGCTCCAACCTGGAGGAATTTCATGTATTCACAGAATGGGATTGTTGCTACATGCTCCATTCTTGGTGAATTAAGTGAGGGAGTATCCAACACTTATAAATGGCTTTATCTTTTACAAGATGTCACCGCATGATTTTTTCTGTTTTTTTACAAATTTAACCTTGAACGAAAATCCACCATCAACATTAAGTCCCCTGCCTAGCACATAATGGTTACACTATTGTGTGGTAGGCATGAGATGGTGACATACATATGTGAGAAAAATAGGATAAAAGGAGTTTACCCGAAAGAGTGTTGGTCGACCGCTAGTTTCCCACGCCGTCACGCTTGTATGGAATCCTTTGGTGGGGCCGGTTTATTTTTTGGGTATTTGAATCAAAAGAGGAAACCAAATAAGAGATGAATCCTTCTTCTATTGGGATTCTTCTAATTTTTTGTCTATAAAAGAGACAAAACCCTTTTCTTTTTCCCCACGAGTTCTCTCTCTTTTTTTTTTTTTTTTTTTTTTTTTTTGTTTTAGCAGCTCCCGTCGTGACCTTGCTGCCGCCCCGACCGACGCCGCCGTTGCCGTTGCCGGATTTGCTGCCGCCGTCCGTCCAAGGTAAGTTTCGCTCTCTTTTTTTTTTTTTCAAAGGTAAAACCCTAGTTTGTTAGGTAAACACCTTTTGTAAGACATGTGTATGCTTAGTTTTTTTTCTACCAAGGTTGATACGTCAATATTTTCTAGAATTGCTTAGTAAAACAACCCGTGAATCCATGTTGTTTTTGCTTCTTTCCACCATTTGGCTTGAATCCCGTAGACACGATTTCCATGAATAAAGAAAATCGTGTTATGATGCATGCGGATGAATGAATGCGGGCCGCCGTGTATGCCTAACGTGGGTCTTACTCACATATGCTTGACTGAAATTTACACCGAACTTGAAACTTGTACCGGACTTGAAACCAATACCAGACTTGAAATTTATACCAGACTGAAACTTGTACCAGACTTGATACCAATACCAGACTGAAATCAATACCAGACTAGAATTTGTACCGGACTTGAATGGCGTTTGGACCGGACATTGTGTGCTCCGATGTGAGTTGTGTCTTGTCGTGTGTGATTACATCTCTCATGTGCTTTCATACAAGTTCTAACTCCTGTCTTTTATTTCATTGTGGAAGAAAAGAATCCCTGTTGAGATGTCTTCTGAAGATAATGCTGGTGCCAAGTCAGGAAGTGTTGACAGCTTCAAAGATATGCCGAACATTGATGATGAGTTGTTCACCTCGCCTTTTCCAAACATTAGGAAACATCCTTCTCATAAGATAGTCTTGCTTTCCCATTCAGAAAATATGGAAGCTGATTCATTCTCTTCTTCAGCACTTGTGATGAGATTTTGTCTCCAGAGAAACGAATATCCGCCTTCTCCTATTGACTTCAAGACTTGCCATGCTCCACTGGGTTCTTACGAAGGATGGATGAGACGCATGTTGAGTAATAAGGGTATTAAGGACAATTTGACCAAAGCGCAGATCCTCAATGCGGTCATGGCATCTGCTACTCTCGAAATTAGGAAAGACATCGCGGGTTTGATTACCTTCATTTCTCGGTGGCGTATTTCTACTCACACAGCCATATCTAGATGGGGAGAGATGACTATTACTTTGGAGAGTGTGGCTGCATTAATGAACCTGCCTGTTGCTGGAAGTCTCTCTTACGAGCTCTCTGATACGGAACAAAGTAACTATGGTGCTATACTTCAAAAGGTGGCGGGATTCGACAGTCTGGACAAGGAAGAGAAAAAATATGCGAGATGCTTTTACACCTGGTGGGTGTCGGAGTGGTCTCCTGTAGACCCAGAGCCGGATCAAGAGTTGGAAAATGAGCTCAGTGTGATTGTGTTCCTGTCTTTATGGCTATCCAGGGATATATTCGATGATGGTTCTGGGAAGAAGACCATTAGAAGTGACCTTGTTAAGATTGCTATAAGGCTGGCGAAGGGTGAAGTTCTTCCTTTAGGCGCATTGTTCCTTGGATCACTGTATTCTCATCTGGACGCTTTAGCAATGGACATGCATGTTTCTAACGGGTACAAGAAGGTGGAGTCGCACGTTCACTTCGCTATTCTTCAGGCGCTCTTATGGGAACACTTCAAAAGTTACGCTCCTACTCCTGGAAATTCGCTCAATAACTTGTATGGTGGCTCGAGAATACTCCGTTGGAATAAAAGGCGTCCCAAAGGCGGCGCGAAACTTGTGGACGTATTTGACAACGTGTCTTCTGTAGATTTCCGTCCATGGGGGCCGGTCCACCCTTCCATTGTCCAGCCAAAGACTTTTGCTATCGCTTCTGACGGTCCTGATGCTGTGTTGTGTACCGATGTCGAAACTATGAAATCTGGAGAACTTATTTACCTGCGCAACTGCATTCCAGGATATGTCCCGTCTCTATTTAACGGAGAATTTTCTGTGACTCCGTACAATATTGACAGGGCTGCTCGCCAAATGGGATTTGATCAGGGCGTCCCGTTTATTCGTTCACCAAGGGTTCCGAAAGAATCTCTCCCGAATATTCTTAACGCTGGCATGTTTTTAGAACGGGTGAGCCTTCCTTTCTGGCCTATTGGGAGAAACCCAGTGGTAACCGATAAGTATAAGGAATTTTGGAGGAGACAACTGTTGGTTTTCCAGAAATTTTCGGAGAGTGTTGTGACAGATTCCCGTAGTGAGCCATCTTCTGACGTCTTGACGAAGCATTTCCGGTTGAAGCCACTTCCAGCCAAACGGACCAGAGCTGAGGATTGCAGTCCCCAAGTAGGAGAGAGACCTAAGAGGCAAGCATGCGGTCCGGTAATCCTCAATTCCTCCAATATTCAGGTATTTAAATCTTTTCCCATCGGTTCTTTCATTTCTCCAGTGTAAATTCTTCTAAAAACGATCCTTGCTTGAAATCAGGGAATTTCGAAAGAGAATGTCTTCACAAGGTTGGCGCGCATTCAAAATGAGAAGGCTGGTAATGTTGGCCTTCATCTTTGAGAAGTCCAAGCGGTGATGCTTGATCTTCATGTGAGAAGTCTCGCGCGTGCTTGATCTTCATGCTTTGAGAAGTCCGCGGCACTGATCTTCAGGTGTCTGGTAATACTGATCTTTACACTGAGAAGTCTGGGGAAACCACTTCTTTTCCGGACCATGACAGGGATGATGCAAGCTCGGTTGGACAAGGCGCTTCCCTTAGTGATCTTGTTGACGGGGTCGTGATGGAAATTAGCACCCAGAGCGAAATAGATGCCGAAAGGAATATAAGAGAGGCAGTGCCTGCTATAGTCGAGGCGGCTCCTCTTGAGATCCATCCTGAACAGGTTCCAGTCAATATGGCTATTGTGGTGACTCCTTCCGAAAGGCCTCCTGCAACTGACAAGGCTCCTGTGGTTGGTGAATTACCGGTGATGCAGCCTGGGGCTTTGTTTGATCCTCCTTTTACTATCCCTTATCCAGGCCATGTGTTGGTTGGTGGATTCAGCGTGCCGGTTCAGTTCAAAGAGTTGTACACAACGATATGGGAGAAGCACGGTCACATTGCTACCACCACGAAACTCAAAAGTCGTCTTGCGTTGGTCAACCGTGTCCAAGAAGCTTTATCTACTATCCAAGGGATGAGCGTCACGACTGGTCGAACAGTTTCTGAGGAGATGGTTGAAGACTGGAAGTGCCATCGAGACGTGTTTGCGCAGTACGGTTTCAATGCCCCTTGGTTCTTCAAAGGGTTCTCCAAGATTCAGGAGCTCCAGAAATTACAAGATGAAGTCCCTTCCGCAGACTGTGTTGCTCGCCAGGAAGAAGAGGTTGAGAAGTTGTCTAAGGAACTGGAGCTGAAGCAGGTTGTGCTTCAAAGGATGAAGGTCTCTCTTGCCCAGAAGGACGAGTTGTTGCTGAAAGACTTTCCTTGAAGGATTCGTGCTATATACTTGTCTCTTCTTTTAGATGTTTTTCTTTTTGAGTGATAGTGAGGATTTTCTTTCGTAATTTGGCTTCCGGTTTTGAATAAGTAATTGAACTGGTTTATTTTGAGATAGTCTTGTGAATAACTTTTCTGAAAGAGGTTATTTTAAATGGAATTTGCATCTTGGTCATGAATGATTGCACATGAAATTGCAAATGTTATGTAAAAGGGAGGTACGAATGGAAACAAACATGGCGTCTGATCACTGAGCCTCTTTCTCCACGTGCGGGATGTTAAGTCCCCAGTGAATTCTAAACTATCTTTCCTGTAAAATTGTTGAATAAAACTTACTTGCTTTCGAAGCCTCACTTGTATCGAACCGGAGTAGCCTTTCTAAGAAAATCCTCCGCACCAATCTCTCAGAGTTATCGCTCTGGACCAAGCTTCTCCTGAACAATGCGCTTCAAAGCGTTGCATTCACTGGTGGGGTGATGGAGGAGCCGGTGGAAATGACAGTACCTCGGGTCCATTACTTCTTGATTAGTAGGCGGACGCCATACCGGGGGTAGCTCCACCTCTCCATTTCGTACCCACGCCTCTAGTAGCTCTAGAATCTTCTTCATTGGGAAGGGGAAATGTAAGTACCTTGAGTCTGGCTTTTCCTGCGTTAGTGGGCGTTGTGATGTCTCTCCGTGGCTTTGATGTGGAACAGGAGATGAAGTTGGAAGATTTGCGAGTGCCATCATATCTGCGGATCGCTTGCCTAGGTAAAGGGATGTGGAAGGTGTCGTAATGTCACTGCTGAGTGACCGGATTGAACGTTCCCATCCTCTGTATTCAGGTATTTCCTGATTGATTTCTCCTTCCTCAAGCATTTCTTCAGTCGGTTGGAAGGTCGACGCGGATTGGACAGTCTTCCGGGCTTCAACAAGAGTTTTGAGATATAAATCCTCTAGCAGGGCTCCATAGGCTGCAGGCTCCCTTTCTTTATCTGGCAGACATTGTAGTACTCCGGACAAGTCTTTTCCTCTGTCTGGACCATGTTGTCCATCTTTCTTGATTCGTTTTCGACTGTGTGCTCTTTTTGCTTCTCCACTTGTAAAGGTGCGACTCCTGACTAAGGATTCAACGTTTCTTGCGCTGTCCGAGTTGATGCCTATCGACCCTTCTTGTAGTTGTGCTGCTATATCATTCAAAAGGCGAAATGTCTCGCTCTGCCTTCTGGTGATACCGGCTTGATTTGCCAAGACATCCTCCAACATTCCAGATATGCTTCCCATGATATCTGAACCACCTGCGTATTCCTGGTGAGGATACATCGTGAGACGAAAACCGAAGAATTGAGAATTCGATTCTTGTAACCGAGAGATCAATCTCCCACCGTGATCGCCAATTATTTATGGGTGAAAACTACTCATGCAGAATTTGGTAATTTGGGGTGTGGATGAGGAATGAATCTAAACCTTAAACAAATGCACTGCGCGGTGAGTGCTTGTAGATTCGGAAATCAATCTGTGCAAGTCCGTCCTAAACCAAGAAATGGCCGTTCCAAACTTGTTTCGGTCACATAGTGAAGGAGATGGGGTTGATCTTAGTGAGGGAAGCGAAGAAGGTGTTGAGATTGTGAAGGTGTTGGCTTGCTTATGACTTGTAACAGAAAGTTGAACCGGCTTATAGGATGCAAGCTATCAGTTCCGGTGTCTTGTATCAACACTTGGTTTCTGTTTCTTGTATGGACTTGCGTTGTTGTTTGAAATAGGGCGGAGAACCTATTTATACAAGTCATTGAGCCTTATTCACGTCTCTCGTGGGAAGTGGAGGTAGTGGAGTGATGGAGTAGTGGAGTTGTGCGTCGGTGCCACACGACCAGTCTTGCCCACTTCTCCTGTTCATCTCTAACCGTCCATGACTTCCTGACACGTTCTTGTGATGGCGCGTTGCACGCTGCACGCTGTAAACCGCCAGACCAATACCCCAGTTTGTGACATGATTGATGTCTGGAATGTGTGGATCGTGAATCCACGAAAGATAGCATGTAATGCTGAATTGAATAACTGCGTTATTCAGGAAGTCGATACTTGTGAAGTATCGTATGTATTTTATGCAGGTACTGCATTATGGTGTGGTAAAGTGATGAGTAATGACGCCTCACTAATCAAATAACTCCTGACCAGGGTTGTATAACCAAGCTGGTGAAGTTGGACGGATGAGATGATCTTTGAGACACTCATCTGCGACCGTTAATGAATATTAGGGTTTTTGAAGAGGTGCGCAAGCATCACTCTTCAGCTTGGTCGAAACCAAGCATGGAAAGGGATTTGGAGAGGACCGACCGGGTATGTGTGTAGACAACATGCCGGTGTGCACGTCCATACCTCACTGTCCCATGAGGGCGCGATCTAGGCCACTCAATTTGACCGGTAAAGTCGAGTGGTTGAGATCGGTTTGCGGCAGAAATCTATTGCCGCAAAGGAGTTGGAAACCGCGTGACATCCCTAGTTCGGGCACGCGTTTCAAGACGACCCATCTTGGTCGGTCTTGGTCGATCATACCAGCGTGTAGGTGGTAGGCTGGTGTTCACACCTATACCTGATTATCCCATGAAAACGTGATCCGAGCCATCCAAATCGTCCGGCGAAGTTAGCGGTCGAGATCAGTTCGTGGTTTGGGAGGCGTGGCCATGCTAGTTTGGACGCACGTTTTGGATTAACCAGGCATGATATGCCTTGGCCGAACACATGAGGAGGTAGATGGGCCCACGGTGGTCATGCTGGTATGACCGGCCCTTGCTTAATCTAATCTGTGACCCTCCATTCGTGTCGGAGAAGATGGACGCGCGTGATGGCTTGAAACCCTAATTTTGGCTTTCAAAAGCCGTGCGCCATCTCTTGTTTGGGTGACAATTTTGTCACGACCAACCATGGTTGGTTTTGACCGATTGGTCAAATGTGTAGGCGGGCCACGGTGATCGTGTTGACATGCTCTCTGGCCCTTTGAGTCTACATCTACACCCTCCATCTATACCTGCGAAGATGGATGGTTGAGACTATTTGCGACACATGTAATATGCCGCAAACCCTAATTTAGGGTTTTCCGTCCATAATGCTTGGTATGAACGGTTTCTTGGCAAGCTAGGCCAATGACCGACCATGCGGGGTCGGCCGTGGGTATTCCATACCTGCTTGGGGGTGATGGAATTGATCCGGGGTCATCCAATCATGCTTATGGAGTTGGATGACTGCGATCGGATCATATCCGGACCGATACGGTCGATCCGGATGCTCAATCGGCTAGTATAACACACCGAGAGGGGCTCAATCGGGCTAGTATAACACACCGAGAGTCACCACGGGTATTTCGTACATGGTTTCATTATAGTGCTTGGAGGTTCGTGTTACTCAGTAAGAGTAACACTCGACCGTCATGCCACACCGATAATGAGTACTTGGAAATACAAGGCTGATATGAAATTCACGAGGAAGGGATTGTTGCCACATGCTCCAACCTGGAGGAATTTCATGTATTCACGAGAATGGGATTGTTGCTACATGCTCCATTCTTGGTGAATTAAGTGAGGGAGTATCCAACACTTATAAATGGCTTTATCTTTTACAAGATGTCAGCGCATGATTTTTTCTGGTTTTTTACAAATTTAACCTTGAACGAAAATCCACCATCAACACTATCTTACAAAAATCATATCTAGGCGAAATACTCACTCTATACTTAGCAGAAACAAGCTACGCTGTGAGCGCAGTATTAGTACGAGACCAAGGGCAAGGAGAGAATCCCATCTACTACATCAGCAAGACACTCAGTTCAGCGAAGCGTAACTACACCAAGGTGGAGCAACTCATATATGCCTTAGTAGTGGCAACACAAAAACTAAGGATATATTTTGATGCAGATACCATCCGAGTCTTCACAAAGGCTCAGATAGATCAAATCCTTGATAGCACGGATAAAATCGGAAGGGTGGCAAAATGAAATGCCATGATCAAACAGTTTCAAATAATCTTTGAAACAAGGAAGGCTAAGAAATCACAAATCTTAGCAGACTTTCTGGCAGACCTACCTCTCAGCGACGAAGCGGAAATAGACATCCCAGGAATGGAGGAAGACAAGCAAGACCCGGAGGATCTGCTAGAACCCCAGAATTCACGAAGATGGGAAATATTCGTAGATGTCTCCTCTAATGGAGAAGGCGCAGGCATAGGGATTGTAATAACAACCCCCACCGGAGACCGGCTCATCTACGCATTCAGGTTAGAATTCGAACAATACACCAATAATATCACAGAATACGAGGCAATCATACATGGTTTACGCTTGGCACGGGAGCTAGGCTTATCAGACATTCAGTTGACTAGTGACACTCAGTTGGTCATTAGACAAATCGAACTCAAATACAAACTTTGAATCCAATGTTATCTTCGTACTTAAAGCTAGCTCAGGAACATGCGTCCAAAATCAACAACGTAACATTCAGGCATGTCTGCCGAAAAGACAACAGACACGTAGATGCATTAGCATTCATATCCTCTATGCTAAGGGATAGAAATACCACCGCCGTGCAAATTGGAAGGATATACGAACCTTCGATAGAAGGACCTATCTCAGGCGCTGAGGAGGCTTTGGCTGTTTAAACCCGGTCCATGAGAGAAGCAGATAAAGGAGAAGTCAACGAAGAAATAAAAGAATCAGATGATGAAGCTAAAGAGTCTGACGAAGACCAATCTATGTCATACGAAGGCAACGAAAATGAGGTGGAAGATGATTGGAGAGTTCTAATCCACCAATACCTTGACAAAGGCACATTACCAGCCGATGTTAAGGAAGATCGGAAATTCGAATCAAAAGCAGCAATGTACAGCCTTCGTGACGGAATATTGTATAGGAGGTCATTTCTCGGACCCCTAATACGGTGCCTCTCACGAACCGAAGGAAGGAAAATACTCTATGATATACACAGCGGAGATGCCGGAAACCATAGTGGAAGAAGATCCTTGGCGGTTAAAGCCAAAATAAAAGGATACTACTGGCTAAGCATGGACGAAGATTCAAAGAACGTGGCTAAGCGATGTGAAAGATGCCAACGCTTTGCCAAGAAAATCAAAGCACTAGCAACGGAGCTTAACTCGGTTATCAGCCCTTGGACATTTTTCAAATGGGGGGTTGATATTGTTGGACCCTTGATAAAGGGAACCTCAAAAAGAAAATACCTTATTGTGGCTACGGATTACTTTACCAAGTGGGTGGAAGCAAAGCCTTTGGCACGAATTAGGGACACATATATCTTTAAATTCTTGTTTGAGCAAATCATATGCAGGTTCGGAATACCAGTCGCCATAGTCTCAGACAATGGCAAACAGTTACAAGGAAAAAACATCGACATGTTGTTTGATACTTTCAACATTCAGAAGAACAAGTCAACTCCTATATACCCTAAAAGCAATGGACAAGCGGAGGAAACCAACAAAACCATAGCGATGAACCTAAAGAAGAAGGTAGGAATATACAAGAGGAGGTGGTGCGAACAACTGCACAACGTCCTATGGGCCTATCGAACTACAAGAATGTCAGATACGGGGGAAACTCCATTCTTGTTGACCTACGGAGCTGAAGCAGTCATCCCAATGGAGGTAATACTCCCAACAACAAAAACGGAGGCCTGGGAGAAGAATCTAACAACAGAATTGATGTTGGAGAAACTGGATGACCTTGAAGAAATAAGGGAGGTAACCTTGCAAAAGATGGTAAACTATCAACGAAGGCTAGCTCGGGAATACAACAAGCGAGTCATCCCTCGGAACTTTGTGGCCGAAGAATACGTACTACATCAGATACCGCCATATCAAAGAAAGAAGGAGTGGGGAAAACTAGCTCCGACATGGGACGGTCCCTACATCATACACGACATCGCAGGAAAAGGGTCTTACTACCTAAGAACCATCAAAAGCGAAGTACTACAGCACCATTGGAATGCAATGTACCTAAAAAAGTACCGCTCGTAAGAGAATGGTGATTACTCATGATAAGAAAGGAATGGGCAATAGCCTACCATGTTCTATCCCTGATCAAAGGTATTATAAACCTTGCTAATCAATAAAAGAAACTTTTTGCTAAGGAATTAGCTTTGATTAATATAATTGGGTTAGAATAGACACCCTCCGTCAGAAGTGACGATGAGGCAAGGCAAGGCATAACTATGCATATGTCAATCTCGGATCCTCGGGGCCATGGATCCTTTCATGAGGCATAAGAAAAAATAAGATATCCCCTATAGAGATACCCTGTCGAAGTAAAGCAATCTCCGCGCTGGACGCGTAGGGTTACAGGAAAATTATTGCCCACGTATGGACCTTCGCCACCATGATACCTTCTGGCCAAAGGATATCCGGGTAGGACGTTGAATGTTCCACCAAATGTTAAGCATACCTTAGCACCTTGTGATAACTTGATTGTGTGACCAATTAGACACATTACGTCTAAACAAAATATTCATGCAATAACATAAGTGAAATGATAATATTTTACCAAAATGTGTCTAACATGTCTTAAAAGTTACAAATGAAAAAGGTTCAAACCATCACAAAGCATTATTTCAAAGAAGGGAGACATCATAGCTAAAAAAGGTACCTCGACTGAGGACATAAAATATCAAAGAGTTTACTTAAACAAAGTCGAAGACAATAGAATCAAGGATAAGGAAGACGAGGAAAGACAACTCCGTCAGCTTGAAGTTCAGCTTCAGCAAAAGCATTGTTGAGATAGTCAATAGCCGAACGCTCGAATTGCACCTTTATCTGAGAGGACTGAGCCTCTAGATCTGAGGCTGATTTCCGACGAAGCTCCATCATCTGAGCGATAAGTTGATCATTATCCCGCTGGAGTGCCTCAACTTTAAACTTTGCAGCAGCATCAAATTGGCAAGTTATCTCCAATGAAGATACTTGGCCCTCAAGACGGTTAATCTTAGCATTCGCACCTACAAGTTTCTCCTGGAGACCTGCGGATATAAAATGGATAAGTAAAGAGCAAAGGCAATAAGGGGCACAAAGAATGCTGCAGGAATAAGAAACCCCTAAGTTACCTCCAGCATGGCTAAGGGATTCTTATAAATTATGCTAGGCTTCGGCAAGATCCACCTCAGCGGCATCGAGATCCTCCACAAGGGTATCTCGTTCGGTTCGGAGATCCTCAACATCAATCCGAAGCGAAGCATTCTCAGAGGATAAAACCTGGTAAATATTATCTAACTCTTCCAATCTCTTGACCATAGATGTATGGGACATGGAAGAAGACATGGAACCATCCTCGCTAAGTTTGTTCTTAAGAGAATAGACCTCAGAAGACAATACGTTACGTTCTGCAGTAACCTTAGCTAAGGAAGCACAAGCATCTTCGAAATATGCATAATGCTTCTTGCGGATGATTTCTTGAGCTGGTAGACGTTTCTCAACTAAGGAAATATCCTCCTTTTGCTTTAAAATGAGATCCTCTTTCCACTTGAGGGTTTCGTCACATTCTTTACGGAGCAAAGCCATCTTCTTCAAGAGAAATTTGGGCCTCGTTATGAACAGTCACGTTCATCAACCTATCAGATTTCATCTGATAATACCAAACATCGGAGGTCAACTTGGCTACCTGTTCCTGAAGATGTCTAAGATCACTAGAGCTACCAGCAGGAAGGCGTAGGTTATCTCAGGACTATGCTACCAAACAAAAACGAAAACAAAGATAAATGAAAGAAGAAACAAACCTATAACTTTGGAGGATTCAACAGCAAAAACAGAATCAACAACCTTGCATCCCTCCTCAGCAACCTTTGCAGCATTATTAGCTCTATCAAGAGCCAACAAACAAGCTTATAGGGACCCCTGAGTTTTCCTCAGTTCGTCCTCTAATAAAGGTACCTTAGTGGCAGAAGCAACATCACTGGAAGAAGGTTGTCGTGCACTAACAGAGGCATAATCTTGGCGGTTACGCTCCAGCAGAGCACTCAAGTGAGTACACTTAGCCCTATAAAACTTGAACAAGGTACAACCAACATCGATTTGTTTGCAAAGCTGCAAACAACGGAGCATAAGAATAAACGGAGGTTTAAAACAATGCGTAAAACAATAAGGTAAAAACTACTTACTGAGAACAAGGAAAGACGGGGGAGGAAATCAGCGTAGGTATCCATGAAGGTCTCCATCTCTTGAATGCCGCCCCTGCGGATTTCACCAAAGCTCTGACCAGAACGAAGACAGTCTGGGTCAAAGAATATATCCTTGCATTGGCTACTCGATACTGAGCAGTCAAAACATCTAACTTTGAAGCCACCTCCAAAGAATCAACCAGCTGGTGACGATCAACCTCAGCAGAAAAAGGACCCTTTGAATCCTGCAGTATGGCTTCGAGGATGGCATCGTCAGAACTCCCAAGGCTCAAGTTCTCAGGTAACTTACCTTTCCTAAGACTCGTAAGAACCCCACCAGTCGCTTGAGCATGGGGCACAAGTACTGAATCCTCACCACGATGAAGAGATGGCCTGGTGGACGAACTGGGAACAGAGGAGAACGCCTGGCTAGAAGTACCGCCTAAGTCCATATCACCAGCAGAGGGAAGATTACCCAGTACGGTCCAATATGGTGACGAAGGTGGAGGTCCGACAACCTTGCTGACGGGGGCAGTAGAGACAGACTGAGCACTTTCCAAAGAAGTAGGCGCAACATCGAAGGAGAAGTTGGCAAGTGAAATCACAACCTTCTTCTTCGGCTGGGATCCTGAGCTATTCACCTTCGCCAACGGGGTAACACCCTTCGCAAACGAACCACTCGAATGAAGTGAAGTAGCAGGAGAAGACGGAAGACTCTTGGAGGATATCACCATAGCACCAGTAACAGTCGAAGCAACATGTTGTGAATCACCAGGAGCAGAAAACGAGGGAACCTTTGGCAGCAAAGAATGTGTTGCCTCTTGAGCACTAACGTGGCTCACCAACAAATGACCACCGTCAACTTGAAGGTTATCACCTTCCACAAAACCAGCACGAATGGGACTAGGGCTATCTTTGGAAAAATCTTCCTCAATGTCATCTAAGTGGGGACTAAGGGAAGTATCCTCGACATCCTCCATATCCTCATCATCTTGCTCTTCCTCAGCAGCCTTAGGATCCTCATCGGATTCCTCAACATCAATCACAACTTTCCTTGTTCTTGGAAGACTATAAAAGAACACATGCGCAAGCTAAGTATCAGGGGCAAAATACTAAGGGATCTATAAACACTAAGGTAGGGTTATAATCCTTACCTCTTCAGGTGTTGGCTTAGCTGCTTCAACCGAAGCCTTCCTTTTCCTGGTCCTGGTGGCTACGGAGTTACCAGCAGAGCCTGGAGCAATCCCAGCAGCAGAGCCCGGAGCTGTCCGAAACAGAAGAAGTATGGGCAGGCTACAAAGGAACCATCAAACGACTTAGCAAAGGCAGCAGAGCAAAAATGAAAAATAGAAAACTTCGGTAACAAACGAAGGTTACCTCATAAGAAGTAGCAGGATTGAAAACCCAAGGCTGATATCCATTATACTGGGTAGGCAGAGAGAAAGTTGTACGAGGAACGCTGGGATCCGCAGTAGTAAAACCATAGGCCCAGGGACCCACCACACGAAGAGGAGTACGCGCCCATCGATCATCATGATCAAGACAGATGCAATCAGGATTCGACAAGAAAATCTTGGCAGAGTAGGGGATAACAGTCAACCCAGTCTTGTCAATCTCCCCCAACAGACGAAGGCTAATGCCTTCCCTAATCTGCTTAGCGTAACATGAATACGGCGGGGGACAACACACCAGGATAGAAGGTTACTTTTCTGAATGGCATCAGCATAGGTAGCATTGAAGTTGGCAGGGGTATAATCCTCTTGCTTAGGTTTCCCATGATCAAATGAGTCATAAGACTTCAAAGTAGTATTACCATTGCTACGGTACCACCACTCACGACGGTCGCGCCAAAAGTTACCAGTTTATTGCATGATCCCTCGGACCTGAGTTTTGTTTACCTGGTCATCCCTGGTAGACAAAATATCATAGTAGAAAGGGTCCTTTCTACTAAACAAAGGCAGGAGCATACCTACGGAAAACTGGACAACATTGATCAAGATGTTGTTCTCATCATAAGGAAAGCTCCGAATTAAGGATTCAGTGAGAACATCAGGGCCATCGACGAAAGAGATGTCAAACTTATGCAGACGGAAAGACTTGGAAATCTCATTCAAAGATAAGTTAGCATAATTATCTTTGTCACGCAGGTGCAACCTTTGGAGTTCAAAATGAGGTGGAGGGGGAGGAAAGTCCTCAACAACAACCTCTTCTTCTACCTCACTTCTACGTCAGATTCCATGGCTACCTCAGGTCCCTCAGGTATCTCAGTATCCTTAGGGAGTGGAGAGGGCGTAGAATCAGGATGAGCCATACGCAGGTGGCTCAGTAGACGATCTAGGCCTCAGATCCTTTCGCGCGGGCTTCTTCGGAAGTCTCATGATTCCTAACATTAGCAGGAAGAACAGTTCTTCCAATGAGGAATCTCCAAGCTGCGACAATGATCATAACAAGGGAACTCCAACCGGGTTTGATATGAATAATATTTTATCTATGGAGGAATTAGAGGAGGCAAGTAACATAGAGAATGATGAAGTGCGTGCAAATTTTATTAGGAATCCAGCCTTTAGACAAGACTATTTCAAGGAAAAAAAGGAGCTAATGGATAGAATGGCACCTAAGAAAAAAGCTCAGTCTCCTATTAAGCTTATTCCTGGTGGTAACTATGCTTCAGATGAGGATGAATATGAATATGATGATATTTATGAAGATGAATACAAGAAACCTTATGGAGACCTTGATTTGACACAAATAATTGCTGGTCTTCATTCCAAGAAGAGGAATTTTAGAGTCGAAAACAAGGGGCGCAAACGACTTTAATGTTCCTAGTTTTTCTCTTTATGTTATTTATTTGTGTTTATGAGCTTATTTTATGAGCTTTTAGAGTTTTTTCTGCCCCTTTGGTTTATGGGGGTGGGGAGGCCTTGAGCCTCCCATCTTGTAATTACGTTTTTTTGTTATAATAAACCTTGGACTTAACAAAACAAAAACAAAAAGGGAAGAACAGTTCTTCAACAATGGCGGATGAAATTTATAGACGACTCAAAAGCAAATTTGGGTCAAAAACAAGCATACTTTGGGCATGGGTTTGACTAAGCCAACCAAAGGAAACACTTCACTCTCATCATAAGGCAAAATGGAGGATTATTCGTCACAATGAGCAAAGTTACAGATGAAGAACGATCATGGCATAATCATGATAAAACCACGAAATAAGAAACAACCCATGTTATCAAACGATATAAAGAAGCGTGGGAAGATAAAAATCAACACATGCAAAGATGGCAGCAACATCATCAATCGAAAAAGAATAAAACGAAACTGAGCATGGGAAAACAAGGAGTTGCAGTAAATTCGAAGAGCAACATGTACTAACCTGTCAATGGAGAACGAGCAAAGACTTTGGGAAGTCGAAGAGAAGATTAGCATGTACTAATGTTCATGAATTGATTCGAGTGAATCAAACCGATTTTGCTTCAATTGTGTTCTTGTATACTTCTATGAGAATATAACAATTGAACAACTCTATAACTAGTGAGTCATTTGAACTAGTTGTGGTTAAGATGAATAAGGTTGATATAAGAGTGTTCATATAGCTAACGTCGGTTAACTACTGTTGAGCCAACCTAGTGTACACGTTTAGGTACGGTTACTCAAACCTAAATGAAGGTACATTTCATTTGTGTATAAAAAGCTAAATTCGATCTAACAGTTGAAAGATATTTGTGAATATCAATATTCTGCGGAGCACGTGTCACGGTTTTAGTGGTCGCATGCAAGATAACTGTGTAGCCCTCGCTATACATAGGAATCTGAGTAGCAGAAGACACCTTCGCAGATCTACTTTATCTCATAACAAGGAGGGATACCTCGACGTTCAAGATGGAAAAGTAGAGCCTAGTCTAGAGAGAGGCAGCTGGCGAAGGGACAGAGGCAGATGACATATCCAATCAGCATTAAATGCGCAAATCTCTTATCTACACGCTTAACCAAAGCACGTGAAAAGAGATGAGGTGGAAGAGTCTGACTGGCGAAGGCTAGTGGTGAACAAAAGTACAATCTGTACTGAGGCTGGGAAGTTCCCGAAGGAACGTGGGTTAGCTGAGGTGGTAGAGTACGACTGGAAAAAGCGTGCGGTGAGCGAAGGTACCATTTGTATGAAAGGTATATCAGGGAACGATGGATCCAAAGATAGCAAAGATATATCTAGAGCAGAAGGGGCTATAAATACCAAGCTTCACCAACAAACAAAGGGCATTCAATACCTAGGAGAAGAAGATCTAGTCTTAAGCTTATACCTCTTTAATGTTTAGAACTTAAGTATTTACTTCAACTTGAGTTCTCTCTATTACTTTGGGAAGCATTTAAGATCTTTGTAACCACCACAACTTAATACAAATAATCACACATTATCCCGTGGACGTAGACAAAATTCGAACCACGTAATCTCTTGTGTCTCATGATAACTTAGTAGCGTTTACATTACATTTGTGTTCATTGTAATTATTGTGATCTTGAGTATCTTTTATAACTTAGCATTATCAGTTCAACAGAGGTATCAATACTACGTAATGTATATGATTCTCTGAGTTGTATACATTACGTAGACTATGGAAAAATTAGTAGTCACAATATTAGCTTGAATCTAATCAGAATTTCATCTAACGATGAATATTGAATGCTTTGTTACCAAGGTAACTTAGATTGCAAACCCTAATTTGAAAACTATATAAGGGAGAACTCTAGCAATTGGGTAACCTAATCCCCACACCTCATGTGTGATACTAGTTGCGACTAGAGTCGATTCTCCTTTAACCTTAGGTTTTTCACGAAACCATGTAGGTTAAAGACTGAAAGATGATAAGTGCATAATTCACATGATTTGAGTATCAATTCCATACTTGCTTCAGTTGGATTTCTTGCATATTATCCTTGTATTACTCTTGTTTTCTATTTTATTTGTTTATTCAGTTTAATCATCCAAAGTCAATGGAATCGGGGTTGAAAGAGCTAAGAAGAGAAAAGAATTCATTTCAGCACGAGAGAGAAGTCTCAAAGTCAGAGTTACGGCAAGGAAAGAAAGTCGTATGCAAATCCAGGGAAGCTTACGGTTTGGAAAGCATTCTCAACCAAACTGTAGGTACAAATGAGAATATATTAAGGATTTGAACACTCCATATTGTATAGGATGATGATACAAATAGAACACAAAAAGAATGAGCTTAATCGGACGTCGGATGAAGAAGTTATGGCCAAAATGGTGAAGGAAGAAAGCTAGGGTTTTGGAGCGATTTCATCATCGTAACAATTTCTCTTTCATTTTATTATATGTTTAACATGGGTGTTTCTACATCCATGAGTAGCTAAACCCACAATTGATTGAGGATGAATTCTAAGTTCTAGACTCGATTGGATTAATATATGCATCTATTTTGAGTTCTTCATATGATTATTGTTTGCTTCTACTTTAATGAATGTCTATGATTGATTAATTGATTGTTTTTTTTTTTTTTGTTAAGTCCAAGGTTTATTATAACAAAAAAACGTAATTGCAAGAATAACAAGATGGGAGGCTCAAGGCCTCCCCACCCCCATAAACCAAAGGGGCAGAAAAAAAATCTAAAAGCTCATAAAATACGCTCATAAACACAAATAAATAACATAAAGAGAAAAACTAGGAACGTTAAAATCGTTTGCGCCCCTTGTTTCCAACTCTAAAATTCCTCTTCTTGGAATGAAGACCAGCAATTATTTGTGTCAAATCAAGGTCTCCATAAGGTTCCTTGTATTCATCTTCATAAATATCATCATATTCATATTCATCCTCATCTGAAGCATAATTACCACCAGGAATAAGCTTAATAGGAAATTGAGCTTTTTTCTTAGGTGTCATTCTATCCATTAGCTCATTTTTTTCCTTGAAATAGTCTTGTCTACATTTTTTTCCTTGAAATAGTCTTGTCTAAAGGTTGGATTCCTAATAAAATTTGCACGCACTTCATCATTCTCTATGTTACTTGCCTCCTCTAATTTCTCCATAGATAAAATATTATTCATATCAAACCCGGTTGGAGTTCCCTTGTTATGATCATTGTCGCAGCTTGGAGATTACTCATTGGAAGAACCTTGTTGAATTCCAAGCTAGCGTCAGATTGCAAAGACCGCAAGGCCAACAGTTTTGCAGCTTTCTTGGCCACTTTTCTAGCTTGTTTCCTTGCTTGAATATCTTCATCAACTTCACCCCAATCTTTCAAGCCCAAACTAGCATCTGAGTCACTAGAATCATCTTGTTCCTCCTCTTCCACCATAACCTCACTAAGATCATTAGCAAGGCCTAACTCAGAAGCTAGGACATCATTCTTGTTATTTACCACAATGTCTGTTCTAAAGAACTCATCACAAAAGGTGTTTCAAAAAGAGCAAATTTAAAAGGAGTACCTTCATTTGGGGAGTTCTTGCTCTTTACTGTCTTCCAATCTTCTTTAGGATTATTAACGGACCCTGTCTTTAAAGTTTTCAAAACTGAATTTGGTTTAAACACAGACTTTGTATTTGTACTCAAACCCTGAGTAGTCACGGCCTGAATATTACTATTTTGCACGGACCCTGGCTTTGTATTTTGCTTTGATACGGACATAAACTCAGAGTTTTCCTTGGTCACGAAAGTTGGTTGAATCTGCAATTCCACGGACTGGTCATTATTGGACTTGGCCTGAGCTTGCTTGCTAGTTTGCTTAGACACGGACATACTCTCAAAAATCTTGGTCACGGACTGAGCTTGCTGAGCAGAATTTTGCTTGGACACGGATGTAACCTCAGTACTCTTGGTCCCGGACTTAATGACTTCCAAATTGTGCTTGGACACGGATTCACGGCCTGAATATTGCTATTTTGCATGGACCCTGGCTTTGTATTTTGCTTTGATACGGACATAAACTCAGAGTTTTCCTTGGTCACGGAAGTTGGCTGAATCTGCAATTCCACGGACTGGTCATTAATGGACTTGGCCTGAGCTTGCTTGCTAGTTTGCTTAGACGCGGACATACTCTCATAAATCTTGGTCACGGACTGAGCTTGCTGAGCATAATTTTGCTTGGACACGGATGTAACCTCAGTACTCTTGGTCCCGGACTTAATGACTTCCAAATTGTGCTTGGACACATATTCTTTCTGAGTTCCCATATTTTGCACGGACTGAGATGCCATATTTACCATATTTTTCACGGACTGAGTTCCCATATTTTGCACGGACTGAGTAGTTTGCTCGCATGAAAAAATCTCAGAATTCCCTTGCGTACTAGTTGCATTGTCAACATTACGTATAGCCTGATCCTTCTTGGCAGCAATATTATTTTTACATCTTATCAAATTAAGATGTGCTTCACGATACTCTTTAAAGGCTTTGTCAAGATGTTTATCAACCACATTTTCATGAACTAAATCAATACTCTCCTTCCCAGACTGCACATTTTCATCTACAGTCTCATCACTTGCTGCAATTCCCAACTCTACAGTCTGATTAGCATGATCTGCATGGGAGCCATGAAAATTACCATGCATATTAGTCTTTCCACGTACTTCCCTCCAAGCATACTTTTTATTTGTATTGCTAACCTCTTTACCATCCTTGGATTTTTGAATCTGATTTTTATGAGACTCAACAGATTTAGAACCTCCCAAAAGCTTGCGAGCAGCAAGACAATTTTCGAACTTATGACCCATAAACTTACAATGTGTGCAAAACTTGATGTTCTCCAAATCCTGAACTTCTACATATTGCCAAAACTCATTGCCATTAGCTTTCAAACGAATTCTTTTAGGAATCGGTTTAGCAAAATCAATATCAATAAGCACAACAACATAGTTCCCAACTTCATGATCCAAAGTTTTCTGATCAATAGCAATCGGCCTACCAAGAATTTTAGCAATGGATAACAGAATTCTTTTTGTCCATAATTCAATGTATAAGCCAGTGAAGCTTACCCAAACAGTAGCACAAGAAGTATTGCGTCTCTCCGGATCAAAGTTAGGGTAAAAATTAAAAACCCTAAGCTGTTGATCCTGCACTACCCACGTATCACCATTCCAAACATGTTTTTTGTCTTCAGCTGTAGTTAGCTTGATGATGAAAAAACCCTTTGTCATTGGTACCAACTTACTCCTCCTATCACCAAGTTTCCATTGCTCTTCTTGAAAAATTTTAAGTTTTAACCCTTTAAAATTCAGTCTCCCAATAAGACTGAATTGAAAAATCTCACGCCCTTCTTGTGTAAGTTCTAAAGGTAAATCCAAGGCTGGTTCCTTTTCATACAAAGACGCATCAGGTAGAGATAGTAAATAAGAATCGTTTAGCAAATAGGGTTTTTTACCCTTAACCAAATAAGCAAAAGACACGGTTTTATTCTCATTAGGATTCTTAGAAGAATCAGAAGTTTCCCCCATCTTGAATCACCTAAAAGATGATCCAAGATGAAGGAAAGGACGTGAGAAATATGAAACCCTAAAAAAATCGCCAAAAAATTTTGGAGAGAAAAATTCGCATAAGAGAGAGAAACTAATGCCTTTTTTCGAAGTGATTGTTAACAGTTGCTATTAGAAACTAATTCCTTTTTTCGAAGTGATTGTTAACAGTTGCGACTCATCAGGCCTCGGTATTGATTAATTGATCGCTCTAGGTGGCCAACTATAGTAGTTTATTGATTAATTTATTGCTAGTAAAGGGTTAGGATACCCGTGTCATTGTTGAATAACCCATACACAAGTATAAAACGTGAGACCTTGCTGAGGGATTCTGTGGAGGAATCGCGTGTAGAACAACATTAGAAAGTGGACCTTGCGCTAAGAGTCTAAGTACTAAGATTAACCTAAGTCATAAAATATAAACCATTCGACCAAGTTACACCTTGAGTGCGCCACTACTTGGTGGCTTAGACGAATAAAATCTGATATTCGAGCGCTTCGGTATCCAGTGACCAAAGGACTTTAGGGGATAGCACTGCGCTAGTTGTTATTCCACGGCTGATAATAATCTATGATTAATGATGAATTGATGAATATATTAACTCATTGACGGTTTAGTAATGAAGAAGGATTCCTCGATCATCTCTCTCCATATTTCTTACAACTTAATCTTTTAATTACTTTGTTTATTTACTTTTAAATCTAAAACAAAACCCCCCATTGTGACCTTTTGAACAACTAAATCTCACTTCTCTTCGTGGGAACGAACTTGACTTTCATTATATTACTTGTTAATTGAGTGAAATTAAGATCACTAATTTGTTGCACCCATGACACGCATCAAATTTTGGCGCCGCTGCCGGGGAGCAGTTGTTAATTGATTTGTTATTTGTTTAGCTTGTTTTTGTTTTGTTTTTTTTGTTTTTAGATTTTATTTTTGTCTTGATTTTATCTTTCTTGTGAGTCGTCATGTTTCCTTACGGAAATAACATGTACAGAGCACAAGATTACACATATCACAGTGGTAATCAATATGGTTTTCATTCTCAATATTATGACAACTACCAACCATCCTATGGGTATAAACAAAACCAATCTTTTGGCTATGATCAATATCCCACGGAACTTTATGGATATTCTCATACATGTCAACAACCTTATGACGGGCATGTAAGTGAACAATTACGAGGATGGAAGGATAGTTATGTTTCTGATCAATTGTTTTCTAGTTATGCGCAGATGACAGAGAGTTTTGAACTCAAACTTATGATAGTGTAACCAAACCCACTCATATTGCTCATATTTCACCCATTCAAAGGGAAGAGGCGGTCTAGGTACTCTATTGTGAGTAATGATAGAAAACGTGTAAATATCAGAAAACTTTATAAGAGATACAATCAACTGGAAGAAGATGGAGCATCAGTGGAGACTCTTCAAGAAATTAAAAAGGGCCATAAAAATGGAATTCCAGTATCGTTGGGATAGTGAAGATTATGAGGTTTATGAAGATTCTGATGAAGATGAGAAACCTTTAGAAAGTTCGTGCAATAATGGTAAAGTTACTCCAACTCTGGATCATTATAATGATCACTCGCCTATTCAAAAGGAGGAGAATGGATATGACATAACCGTTGTTATAAATGGCGTAACGTACTCAAACAATGATTTTAAGATTTGCACCAATGAACTAGACTTCCTAAGAGAGGATTCCGATTCTGATAATGAGATTGTTGAAGAGATTAAGATTGAGAATGAAACCAAATTGATTGAAGTCGTGGAAGACCCAATTGAACTTGCCAAGGATTATAATGATGCTGATATTTCGGTTGAAGCAAAAATTAAGAGTTTGATAGAGGACCACGATTTACTTGAGGTAAATAATTCACTATTAATTAAGAATGATGAGGATCCGAAACAAGGTTTGTCTAATCCTTTGCATAATTCTATATTTATTGATCATTTCCATCCAATTGAAGTAGATTCTCAAAGAGTTGTTAATCCATCTTTTAAGAAAATACCTCACTTAGGATTGGATTTGTGTGCTTCCAAAGTTTGAACGGATTATTTTGCTTCTAGTATCCACCACTTGATGTGTTTGATTCTAGCATTGTGCAGGTTCACCAAGCTGGAGAACCTTTTGAAGTTCCTGAATTCTATGTTCTCTATCCACTTCCGAGTGTAGAAAAGACTAAGTGTGGGGGAAACTTCAATAAAGTGATAGCTTCTATATTTATATCTCGTGCTAATGTTTTCATGAAGCTGTTATTAGAATTGCAGATTGTTGTCTGGATGGACTACCAGATTTTCAGATTGTTGGTGTACGGCCGATAACAAAAAGGTCAGGCTGAGGACGTTAAACTAAGCGCTGAATGGGAGGCAACCCATAGGTTTTGTATTTTCTATCCTATTATTTTTAGTTTTCTTGTTTTGCATATCATATTAGGATTTCCCACCTGAATTTTGCTTAGGACGAGTCAATTACATTGAGGACAATGTAGAGTTTAAGTGTGGGGGAGTGATTGGATATTTTGCATATAGAGTTTTTAGCCTTTTTGAGTCGATTTTTTTCAAATTTTTGTAAATTTTTGCATAAAACCTCCAACTTGTAGAGATTTTAGAGTCACTAGCATACTTATAGGTATGTTTACATAAAGAATTCTGACTGACATAACTGAACTTAGAAGTGTTAGGGAACTACGTTCGGATTTCTTGCTTGTTAGAGAGTTAAATAATGGATTTAATCATGCTGGTGATGCAAATGAGGTGCAGGGGGAAATGCATTATCAGAGTTGATGATCAATCATTAGTGGAGACTACCTATTTTCAAATCAACAAAGGCACCAGACCAAGTTTTCTTTGTAGCTGACTAAAGAGCTTTCTTTTGAGTGTGTGTCAATGTACGTTAATTCCTGGTAGAATGGTGAGCTACCCACCTTCTACCAATAGAAGCACTATTTTTGATCTCTTGAGTGCTAATTTTGTCAACATGAGGGTGACGTCTATAGATGAAACCACCTTCTTGTAGTTGATTTGCAGTTAGAACCATTCTCTCTCTCGCCAACAACAGGTCCATAGAAACACACCATCATCATCAACAAGAGGAGCGACATCAAAATCTACAAGGAAAGTTGAAGAAGTTTGAGGTTTACAAGCAACAATACAAGTAAGAGCAAATTTTATATCCAAGTAAAGCAACATACAATGAGCAGATTTTTATATACATGTTGGAGACTTACACATAAGGAACGGAATTCTATATCTAAGTATGAAGACTTATTTACAAGAGCGAAGAAAATCAAAAGATGAGAGTTATTAAAGTTTATGATACGATGACAATACAAGTTGTGAAGAACAAAGTGGTAAAGTACTTCTTTCATGGCCATGTTAATTTTAATTTCGCTATTATTTTTGTAGTTGCAATCTTTTTATCAAAAAGAAAAAAAGAAAAAAGACAAAAAAAAGACAAAAGACAAAATAATAATAATAATAATAACGGGCCCCTAGCTCAGCTGGTCATCCCCGTTCCCCGAAGTTTCATGTGTTCCAGGAGGTCCCAGGTTCGAGTCCCCAATGGCGTAATATTGCAGGAATTAACATGGAAGGTAGTGTTAGTTTGCCCCCCTTGTGACACAATCTCGCCCCCCCTCCCGCCGTTTCGGCTCCCCGTGGCAAGGTTCCCCATGAGGCCCGCTGGTAGGCTAGCACATCAACCTGTTCAATTAATGTAGTAGTATGTCGTTGGAGCTTAGCTTGTTAGGCTTCCAACTAGTTAATGTAATAATCGTTATCTATTAAATAATAAGTTTATAATAATAATAATAATAATAATCTAAAAAAATAATATAAAAAAAAAAAGAGAAAATACAAAAAGATTTGCATTTAGGTTGTTATTTGTTCAATTAGGCCATGGGGAAGAAAAATCTATAAGGAAGTTTCAAACAAAAAGGAAATTGAAGAGAAAGAGTTACAAATTGTCAGAGTTCTACGAAGTTCAAGAGTTTATCATCAGCAGTTGAAGACCGAAGACGAAGACCAAGAAGATGAAGAAGACGAGCCGATCGAAGACGTTTCTATTGGATGATGTGAGAGTGGTGTTATCATCATTGCAATCGGATGTGAAGGTGGTAAGTAATCTCATCCTCGATATAGTGGTTGATTTCCTTTCTTAGAGATCATCAGAAAAATTCTTTTATTTTCCACGATTTTGTGGAGTCTCTAGAAATTATTTCGGAAGGTTTCCTTCCCACCATTCAATGTGTGTAGGATTTCTTTCTTCATTCCTACCTGCACACATGTGAGACCCATAAAAAAGTCGTCCTATTGAGTGCAATTATCATAAAATCCTTTTAAGTGAGGCAGACGTAGAGGCGAAATGCTTATTGATCGCTCTCAAACACGCGTTCTCTCATTATGGTGTGGTTATTTCTCACTCAACATTTAAGAATGAGAATATGTTCTTTGGTATTTCTAATTTCTTATTACTAGCATGCATAAACTCTATGTCCTCATAGCTCTTTGGATGCTTGGGAAGATGGAACGCTTTGAAGTTGGAGTAGGTTTTGTGGGTATACCTCTCGTAAGCCCTCACGAGACTATAACTCGTCCACTAGGGACACCTAGGGGTTTAAAGGCATGTTGCATTTGCTAAGTGCATTTGTTTCCTCAACGACATGGAGTTGTTGTATTTTAAGTTAGGTAGTTTGCTTGAGGACTAGCAAAAGCTAAGTGTGGTGGAATTTGATTAGTGCATAATTCACATGATTTGAGTATCAATTCCATACTTGTTTTAGTTTGATTTCTTGCATATTATCCTTGTATTACTCTTGTTTTCTATTTTATTTGTTTATTCAGGTGAATCATCCAAAGTCAATGGAATCGGGGTTTAAAGATCTAAGAAGAGAAAAGAATCCATTTTAGCACGAGAGAGAAGTCTCAAAGTCAGAGTTACGGCGAGGAAAGCAAGTCGTATGCAAATCCAGGGAAGCTTACGGTTTGGAAAGCATTCTCAACCAAACCATAGGTAAAAATGAGAATATATTAATGATTTGAACACTCCATCTTGTAGAGGATGACGATACAAAAAGAACACAAAAAGAATGAGCTTAATCGGACGTCGGATGAGGAAGTTATGGCCAAAATGGTGAAGGGAGAAAGCTAGGGTTTTGGAGCGATTTCATCATCGTAACAATTTCTCTTTCATTTTCTTATATGTTTAACATGGGTGTTTCTACATCCATGAGTAGCTAAACCCACAATTGATTGAGGATGAATTCTAAGTTCTAGACTCGATTGGATTAATATATGCATCTATTTTGAGTTCTTCATATGATTATTGTTTGCTTCTACTTTAATGAATGTCTATGATTGATTAATTGATTGCTCTAGGTGGCCAACTATAGTAGTTTATTGATTGATTTATTGTTAGTAAATGGTTAGGATACCCGTGCCATTGTTGAATAACCCATACACAAGTAGAAAACGTGAGACCTTGCAAAGGGATTCTGTGGAGCAATCGCGTGTAAAACAACATTAGAAAGTGGACCTTGCGCTAAGAGTCTAACTACTAAGATTAACCTAAGTCATAAAATATAAACCATTCGACCAAGTTACACCTTGAGTGCGCTACTACTTGGTGGCTTGGACGAATAGAATCTGATATTCGAGCGCTTCGGTATCCAGTGACCAAAGGACTTTAGGGGATAGCACTGCGCTAGTTGTTATTCCACGGTTGATAATAATCTATGATTAATGATAAATTGATGAATATATTAACTCATTGACGGTTTAGTAACGAAGAATGATTCCTCGATCATCTCTGTCCATATTTCTTACAACTTAATCTTTTAATTACTTTGTTTATTTACTTTTAAATCTAAAACAAAACCCCCCATTGTGACCTTTTGAACAACTAAATCTCACTGCTCTTCATGGGAACGAACTTGACTTTATTATATTACTTGTTAATTGAGTGAAATTAAGATCACTAATTTTTTGCACCCACGACACGCATCAAAAGACTTTATTGGGATTGTGAAGCCAGGCCCAACTATTTTCTCTGTAGTTGCGTGTTCTGATCTTACTTCTACTATCCTGATTGATTATTATCTTTTATAAGATTTGCTTGAGATTTATCTCCGATGGGTAAGATTAAAAGTAGTCACAAACATCTTCGTCTCATCGTTTGTGATTCCACAATATCTTGTTTCGCTTTCATACAATTAAAATTATTGTGAGGTGATTGATAATACTAGGCTGTTTTTCGGGAATATAAGTCCGGTTTATCAATTGGTTCATGTGCACCTTGGTTTATCAAAAGACGGACTAGGTCCCGGGGTTATTCTGCATTTGCGGTTTTCCTTGTTAACAAAATTCTGGTGTTTGTGTTATTTCTTTTCCGCATTATATTTTGTTATATAATAGAAATATCACAGGTTGTGCGTTAAGATCAATCAATTGGATAATCCAACCTTTGGTTGTTGATATAAATCGATTGACACTTGAACATTGGTCTTTGGTACCGTTCAAGTTATTTCTCTTATTCAATCGGGCTCGTAAATTCCTATTTGCTGATTGCAGACTGAATTGATAAATTGAGATATGAACTCTTTGATATACTTTTCTGTAGATTGAGTCTGACTGTCTAGTTGATTCTCTTGAAAGTATATTGGAGTTTGTCTATTCATATTGCCGAACGAAATATTTGGTGTGGTTGTTAGACCCCCGCTTTTTCAATTGGTATCAGACCAGGCAAACACATTTAAGACCTCATAAGTCTGTGTTTGTAGCGATCTGAATATGGACAGAAGTGCTATCTCTACAAACGTACCACCAGTCTTCGATGGATCAAATTATTTATGGTGGAAATTGCTATGCGTGCCTTTCTTCAAGCGCGTGATTTTCAATCATGGGTTTATGTGGTTAATGGCTATGATCCTCCGGAAGTTACAGAAGGCGATGTAACAGTTCCAAAGGATATTGGTAAATATGATGTTGCTGAGATTCTTGCTGTAAAGCAAAATTCTGATGGATTAAATGCTATCATCAATGCCATCAACTCACAATGTGATACCCCAGAGCTCCAGCATCATGTGATTACTTGCACAAAGTTTAAAGATGCTTGGGATATCTTAGAAACCGTATTCAAGGGAATACCTGTGAAAAGGAAGCTAGGCTTCAAAACCTAAATTCTGATTGGGAAAATCTTCGTATGGAAGATGAAGATTCATTTGATGAGTTTAATCACAAAGTGTCTGAAATTGTTAATGCATCTTTTGCATTGGGTAAGATTATTCCTGAAAAGGACATTGTGATGAAAATTCTCAGATCGTTGCCATCCAGATACGATTCTAAGAAGCATGCCATCGTTGAGGGAAATAACCTTGCAACTCTTTCCATAAATACTTTGGTTGGGAAGTTAAAGATCTTTGATCATGAAAATACATCCATATCCGGAAAGGATGTTGCTTTCAAAGCACAAAAGAACACTAAATTACTTGAAAAAAGTAAAAGTGTTTGCATCTCTGAAGATGATATTTCTGAGGCTGATTCATCAGATAAACAGAAGTAAACAGTTCTCCATAGATAAACCTAGGTCATCAGTAAAACCTCATAATCGTGTTCCTCCTAAAAATAGGGATATTGATGAAACTGATGACGAGGATATGCCACGGTGCTTTAAGTGTAAAGGTTTTGGTCATTTTGCAAATGAGTGTCCAAATCGTAAAAAATACACTGGGAACAAAGGTCTAGCTGCAACTATTGATGAAATCTCTGACAACTATTATTCTAATGAAGACGAAAAGTCAAGTATTGCACTTCTTTGTGAAAATATTGATTTTCATAATTGTAGCAATACATACATCAATCTTGATATTCTTTCAGAAGAAATCTCAACCGTTCTGGAGGAAAAAATGGATCTATCTGTTTCTGCTGAAAACTCTTTTTCTGATTTTTCAGGTTCCACTATGTGACTAGATGCTTACACATCTCGGGCATCTGAATCATCTCCCATGTTGACATGATCTTATTGTTCTCTCAAAGGTCATGAACTTTCAAAGTGTTTCAAGTACAAACACAAAGTAAGATACGTCAACAAACTTCAACGAATAGCGAATCGATTAGCAAACAAGCTCAAACTTGTTCAAAAATCACCAGATGTATGTAAACTCATCTCTTCTTAGAAGAAGTTAGTTTCCAAAGAAAAGACTAGATCACTAGAGAGAAAATTATGGTCTAAACATTCTGTGAAACAGGGTTCTATGAATTCCTTTCAAAAGGGTTACGCTGGACAGATTATTGTTCACCCCAACATAACTTAATTGTGTTGGTTGGTGCATCTTGTCTCATGTGCCTGATCAAAAGAGACAAGATTGTTCACACCTCAGGCTTTATGTAAAAGAGAAGTGTTTATTTTTATTTTATTTTCTCTTGTTAGTCTGGAATTCGTCCTTCTTTTTATATCAAATTGATATTGGAAGGGACTTCCCTATTTAATGAATAAAAGAGGGTTATTCTCGACAATTCTACCCTCTTTAGGGTTGAGAGTTGTGCGTGCGTGTGTGAACTTGTGTGTTTAAAGGTTATGTAACCCTACATTCCTTTTTCCTCCTCTTGAAACTCTTTTTATCATAAGAGTGCTTGTTGAGATTATCTTCTGATTTCTCTCACAATTCCATTCGTATGGATGCTCAAAGCATTATGTCTTCTGATGGAAAAGATGTTAATATGATTGTTAAGCCATCAGTCATGAAGGAAAAGATAAATCTACGTTACCTCCAACTTTGAAAAGAAAAAGAAGGAATGTGAGGAAGCCAAGAGTTATTCCTTCAAATTCTCAGAAGTTTTCTGGTGTTCTTGAAGAGTTGAAGGAAACAAGGAAGGAGATTATTCAAATAAAGGCTATTGTTTTGAGAACTCTTGAAATTCAGAAGGCCCTGGTTCGGCATCAGTTCAAAAGGTTTGTTGGAATTGACTCCTTTCTTTGTGAACCTTATGTTCCCATGGCTGTTGACGACAAGTAGTTCGGGGACGATAAAGAATTTTTCAGAGGTCTCAATGTCTAGGAAACTTCTTATGAGAATTTATTCTTGTGTTTTTAAGAAGGATAATAACTAGGGTTTGGAATAGCCATTATTGTGAGTACACATAGCTATCGGCTAGGTGCACACCTTTCCTTATTTTATAATATTATTATTTTTCATGAATCCATGAAGTTATGGAGAATTCATGAATTTTGCAAAAACAAGGAAAGTTGCTAAAATCAAGGAGTTTTTCATAAGTTCATGAAAAATAACAAAATAGGGCAAAATAATGAAGGAAGCTTGGGGACCGGCCACGGCTAGGGTATGGCCGGCCAGCCGGTGGGCTCGGCCCTGGGCGTTCCTTATTATTTGATTAATATTTGATGTTTTCTCATGTTCTTACGTAGGATTCCTCATCTATTCATGTTTTTGGATGTTCGTTCGTGCATCTGGGTGCTCAGTCGTGCATCGTTGTCGAATACACTTACACCATTTTTGTGGGGCTTACTCAGGGATGGTCCAGATGCCCGATGGTTGAATATTTATTGCTAATTCACGAAATTCAGTGTAGAATAATTCATGAAACGGAACAATAAAATAAGTAGTTATTTATTATCAATTCATAGGATCAGCCATGGACCATGAACTCGGAATAATAAAACAAGCATTACCATTACATGGGATCATGGATTCAACCATAGAATCGGAGTAATAAAGTTATCTATTACCGTTTCATGAGATTAGCAGTGAATTCGATCATGAAATCGGAGTAATCGGAGCAATTGTTATTGCCATTCCATGGGATCAGGCTGTGGATTCGACCATGGAATAGGAGCAATTGTTATTGCCATTCCATGGGATCAGGCCGTGGATTCGACCATGGAATAGGAGCAATAATAGATTATTATGGGAATTCGGTGGTGAATGTCACGACAGAATTAATCTATGTGCATAGTCAGGAGACGACAAATCCTGAGGGTGCTCTCCGACACTACGAAAAACACCCGAGTATATACATGGTAGCTCTACATAGTCAGGATCGGCAGTGTCACATCACGAAGGCGTTGTTGTTCTCAATCTGACGGAGAACCACCCAATCGTTCTTCTATGTAGAGGGTAATTGCTCTCATGTAGTCAGGGAACAGTGAGTATCACCGACGTCCTGAAGGCGTTAAGCCCCCTCAACAAACAATTATGTTGGAGGACCGCCCAATTCTATTATTCTACATAGAGTGCACGATGAAATGTCAGGGATCGAACACTCAACTAGTGGAGGCTTTTCGAAAGACATATTCATCATGGCTTCGTTAGATATGAATCGTCACATGCCTGAAGCCGTATCAGAAACATGCAGTATCATGATTTTATGGATTTGACCCTTGTTGAAAATCCACCGTCAACATTAAGTCCCCTGCTTAGTGAGGAACAGTCATGTTCCACAGTAAGTATTAGATGGTGATTTTCAGTCAACGAGATCGTGGTTGAACTCAATCTACAAAGGTAGTTTCAGAATCCTCGATTTGCTCCAATGGTGTCATGTACGAGCAAATGTTCGGGTGAGGACCCTGATAGTGTGATAGAGTGTTATTTTGTGGACATGAAGAGGTGAAGTACTGCTAATTTGATAAGTCAGAAGCCTAGTTTTGGTCGATTTAGGATTTTCGGGCCCGAGCCCAAAAGAGGAAACCCAAGTGTTTTAGGTTTTGGAAATAAAAACAATATAAAAGGTAAGTAACCCTAATATTTTTATTGTTTTTACCGATTGAGCACTTTCATCTCCTCACCACCTTCACGTGAACAGCAGCAGGAGAAGAAGAAAATTCGCCGGAGCTCACCGTCGATGATCACCGTCCGGCGGAATTCCGGTCGGTGCCGACCAGGTAAGTCCGTGAATTTTTTTTTTTTTTTTGCTGTGTGTTTCATGATTCATGAGTTGTTCATAAAACAAAAAGTCCCATAGTTGCAAGCGTGCGTAGGATTTATGAAGAATTTTAGAAAACGTATGAATGCCCGTCTTTTCGTTAGTTTAGGAAACGAACAAAAATCCCTAATATGGAAGAGATACATAAAAGTTTGCATGGACTTGACATGGTTGCAGTAGTAAAAGTTTTTGTTTATTAGGTTTCATGAAAACCCAAGTTTGTTTTCAAAGCATGAATTTTGTAAATACTTTTAAGAACGTAGGATTGTTCGTAATAAAAGTGGTAAATAATAATCCTTAGGGTTAAAGGAAATTTCGAAAAGACCTGGAGTTCATGATGAAGTTTATTTGTAAACTTCTTTTTTTTTTTTTTTTTTTTTAAAAAAAAATTGTTTGGAACATGTGGACTTTTACAAAAATAGAAAAGACTCTGGTTTCGTAGACGGATGCTTGTTTGAGCAAAAAAGTTTTTTTTTTTTTTTTTTTTTACGTGAGTTATTAACTCACGAAAATTAAATATTTTTAAAAAAAAAAAAAGGTGTGTGACTTATTCACGCTTTATTAAATATAAATCAAGTTTTGATTTATGAAAATTTTTGAAAGCAAACAATTTATGAGTTGATGAATTCGTAGTGTATGTGGAAGTTTGGTGATTTTATAGTGTATGTATACGTAAAAATCAGCGAATATTCACATGGAAGGTTGTGTGAATTATTTATAGTTTCATGAAAAGTCAATGTTGACTCTTGAATAATATGTTTTATGCTCGACTTTGCAGGTTTGAAAGAACGAACAAGTCTTGGGGTTTTACATTGTTATCACTAAGTTCGTGAAATCGTAAATAGGTAAGAGTTCATGATTACCAATTTTGCAGACGCTGATTGTGAGCATCGTAATTGTTTGATTGCTTTAATTCCATTGTACTGATGAAATTCGCGTGGAATGTTGCAGCTGTTTGGCAGAGATGACTCGATTTCGTAATGATGCTGAAAGCGACGTTTCCAGATAAGACACTTCTAGAGATGGTGACTGCTCCATGGATGGCGATTCTGGAACTTCTCAGGGGAATGAGGAAATTCCCAAACCCACGAACATTCCAAACATCGAAGACAAATTCTTTGAATATTTGTATAGGCCTGACAAACGTCCTTTAGGTTCTTCATTTCGGTTGCTCATAAATCCCAGGACTACTGCTCAGAATAAGTTGGTGTCTCCTCCAGCAATAATTCGGTTCTGTTCGGAGGGGAAACATTATTTAGCTTCTCATGTGGAACTCAAACTTTCTCGGAATCCGTTGACGTATTTTTCTGGATGGGCAAGGCATATGTTAGGCTACAGCCGTGTGAGGACTTTCTTTGGATAGTGCGCAGTGACGCGAGCCATTCAAGCTGGGTCACCTATCAAATTCCCCCACACTTAACACTTTGCGGAGATTTGATCATTAATCATGATATACCAGGTATCGTGGCTTTGCTTGCTCGTTGGTGTATTCCTACTCACACCTTCATATGCAGATGGGGAGAGTTCACAATTACTTTAGAAGATGTGGTCGCTTTGTTGCATCTTCCAGTCGTCGGAAATTTCCCTGGAGAACTCTCGATAGAGGAGAAGCTGATATCTCGTACTTTGGAAACTAAGATGCACGAGTTTAACGAGTCTCCTAAATTTTGCTATGCTCAATGGTTGATATACTGGTGGCCGAGAGATGGAATTCCTGAAGAACCTGTTGATAGTACTCTGTCCATTGTTGCTTTCTTGTGCTTGTGGCTTTCCAGAGATGTTCTCGAGGATAGTGGACATTTGCTGAAGCTGTTGGTGATACCCTTCGCCATTAGGATGGCCAAAGGTGAGAAACTTCCGATTGGTTAGGTTCGTTGTTTGCCAACTTGGACTCTTTGGTTATTGATTCCAGTGTCTCTAACGGTTTCATGAAAATTGAGACATATGCTAATACCATGTTCCTCCAAGCTCTGATGTGGGACCATCTTGATAAGTATGCTCTGACTCCCCGTAGTATTTTGCAAGGTCCCAATGTCGACACTCGCCATGCTTTTCTCGAGAAATACAATGCCAGGATCATGAGGTGGTCTACGAAGCAGCCGCAATACAAGATATGTATCATTGATATTCTAGATATTGAATCCGAGTTCAATTTTCGCCCTTGGGTGTCGGTTCCTGATCTCTTCTCACAATTGATCACCTTCAACACTGCTGAAGAAAATATCACATTGAAGACCGGTGCTGATTTGAATGATGGAGAGAGATCCTTTATACTAAGTTGCACTCTTGGCCACCTAGTATCAGTAATGCATGGAGAATTCAGAGTAGAGGAATACAATATTGACATGGCAGCTCGGCAAATGGGCGTCGACCAATGTATCCCAGGTTACCGAATGAATAAACCATCAGTTGAATATTTGAAGGCCAATCTGGATTGCACTCACGTGGAGGGGAATGAGTATTTATCCCCATGCTCTGATCGTGCTAGTTTCGTGACTCCGAGTTACATAGACTTCTGGCGTCAGCAACTTGAGCGTCTGTATGCTTTCGTGATGGATGTTAAGTCCCTAGTGCAATATTTTCCTTCTCTTGACTCCATTAATGCTCGACCAAGACTAAAGTACCTTTCTCGTGGTGACAAGAGGAAAACATCCCCACAATACGCACATGTAGGCCTCTTTTCTTCACGATTGGTGAGAGTAAGATAGACGTATTTTTAATCATTCGTTGATTTTGTGTAGGATGGTCGTGCTATCAGGCCTCGAATCTGTGTAAACTTCTTAGACCTTCAAGAAAGTCCCCAGGGTGGAGAAGGAAGGAGTAAAACAGCTCATAGAATGATACCGAATAAAGTGCAGTCCCCTGCCGTTTCTTTGGTAAGTTGTTAGCATTCCCCTTATCATTGCGGCTTTCTTGTCCATATAATCAGGATCTTAGAAAATTATTACTAATTCATTTCAGAATTTTGCTCCATTGGTTATTGACGGTCTTCATCTTTCCTCTATACGAACAACTCAGGAATCCAGCGTTGATGGAGAGGTTGATGTGAGTATCCTTTCGTGTAAGTGATTTCGGCATATATTTGAATGAAATAATGATGATTATTGTTGCTGGATCCAGGAGGAGATTGTTGTGGAAGGCCAACACGGTCATGCTGTCCATTCGTCTTCGAATAGTAGTGGGAAAGAGAATTCTCCAGAATCGTGTGAATGGAAATAATGGTGCTCCTCATGTGGATGCCGACCCTGTTAACCCTTCGAATGGATTGGAGATTCCCCAAGTAAGTATCCACTTTGTGTCATCTTCATAGAAGTGTGGGATTGCTGATTTTTGAATGGATGAATGAGAATACCAATGAATATTCAAGAAATTTTGCCGAAATACGTCATCAGAAAAATCCAGACCCCAGTTTTTAGTGAAAATGTTGTAGAATCTTCGTTCGAAGTCGGATTTTCGCGATCTGCATATGTATCTTCAAGCCTGGAAAATTTCCAAGCTTTAACATATAATCTTTTTGATTTTTGAGCATGTTTAGGGCATGAAAAAGGCGAAATAGTAAAGTTCCAGGAGACTTTCAGGATTTTTTCAGATTGCATGCTGCCCAATGTTTTGGTCACATCTCCTTGCTCGTTCATCCGATTATTATGAAATTTTGACATGTTGTAGAGGACTTCCATACGAAGACAATGGTGCATAACCCAACTCTATATTCCTTACCAATTGCTCCCAGTTTGTCATTGAACACAGGGAAGTGTAAACTTTCTCCAGCTGAGCTTGTTTGAAAACGTATTTCATAACTTTCACACTACTTGTGCATGTCTTAGATGTATAATAAGGAACTTGGATGATGTTAGTTCACTTACTTTCTTAATTTTATGGTTTTATTGGGTTTCCACAATTGAATCATTCTAATCCCATGTAATCTTCACATTAGGTGTCCAATGTTGAAGTTGGGAATAATGGATCCAATAATGACGGTTTGGGCAATCCTGGAGCTGTCGGTGATGAGACTCCCATCCATGCACCTTAGGGTCATGAAGTTCTGGTTGTTGATTCCATGGAGGTAGCAGAAACTCCCATTGTGCCCGAGATGGTGGAACCCGAATCAAGAATGGCAGAAGCGTCTCCTACTGAAGTTGTCTCTATGATTGTTGACGTTGCCCCTGAGATTGAAAACCGTATGATAGTGCATGAATACTCTACTGTAGGGGTTGTTTATGAGCCTTCATTTGGTGCTTCACTCCCATATCATGTATTTGTTGGTGGGTTCAGCGTCCCCACGGGGTATGCCAGCATGTATGAAAAGTTGTGGAAGATGTATGGCCATATCGTCGTTTCAAGAGATCCTGAACGTAGCTACTTCTTGACCATGCAATTAGGAAACATATTGCGTGTTATAGATGATATCCACACCAAGCCCATAAGTATTGTTACTCGAGATGTACTCTTTGATTGGGAGTACAACTTGGAGAATTCTGAGAGACTTGGTTTTAATCTGAAGTGGCTTCGTCAGAAAATTGACGCCATCAAGGATGCAGTGGTGAATGATGTACCCTTTACCAGTGCTCCTGTGGTGGAGAAGATGGCCAAGATTGTTGAATTGGCTGAAAAGCTGGAGTTGGAGAAAGCAGCCTTGCAAGTCTTAGAGAATGAAGAGAAGCAGAAGTCTTACTTTGCTGGCTTCCTTTAATTTTCCTTCCATGATATCTTGAACATTGAACTTCTGAGATATGTGAGATTTTGGTTTTGAATTTTTGGATTGAATTTATGAGTGACTGAGGATTTCCTTTTGGATTTTGGATTTGATAGAGATTTTTCTTAAATAAAGAACTTTGATAGATTGCTGAATTCAAATACTGAATGCAAGTATTGCAAACGTTTTGGAGGTATTGAAATACATGTAAAGAAAATCCTAAAATATAAACGTCAAATGTCTTGAACGTTTGTCTTGGGCATGAAGTACTCAACGCTGAATGCTTTATGCATTGAAAATCTTGAGCCAGTTCTCATGGATCACTGGTACACTTGTCTTGCCTTTCATGTCAGCCAACTTGTGATATCCTCCAGCTGCCGACTTAGCGATCATGAAAGGCCCTTCCCAATTAGAATTCTTTGCAGAATGCGAATTGCGCCTGGTTGCCTTAAGTACCAAATCTCCTTCACGGAATTTGTTAGGCTTAGTTGGTCGTGCCCTGAATTTCTTTTGCTTGTTCAGGATTCTTCGCACAGCGGGACGCTGTCGGTGGAGTTTTCCAATTCTGTGGCACATATGGACACTCGTGCAAGGGAGAATACTTAGGATACTGATTGTGGAACTCGGTCATTATTCTGTCAATGACCGTGTTGGTGAAATGATCAATTTTGAAAGGTTCGGCCTCTAACCACTTGGTGAAATATTGCTGAGGTGAGACTGACCACTCATAACGTTTGGTGACAGCCGAGTCCTGAGCATGATCAAGTCCTGAGCATGATCAAGTCCCTTGACCAGAGTTGCATATTTGAAAGTTGGTAATATATATGCATGAGTGGGAATGATACTTGCCTCAGTGCGGAACCTTTTGACAAATTCATGTGCGCTTTCTTCAGGTTTTTGTGTGAGTTCCATCAAGGTTTTGACTTTTCCCAAATGTCCAAACGGTGGAGAGTCTTTCATCTCTTCTGAACTGGAGCTTTCCTCCGAGTCGGAGCTTTCCTCGACAGAGAAATGTGCCATCGAAGAGGATGTTGCAGTGACCTTTCCATCATGAATCCATGCTCATCCAAGAACCATATCATATCCTGGATCTTCCCTAATTATGAAAAACTTGGTTTCAGTCCAAGTTGAGTCGATTTTCACCTTGAGAATGATGTAACCGTAAGCATCCCTGGAGATTCCTTCATGATCTCTGATTGAGACAGGAGTGTGAGTTGCTTCTTGACGAGTGATACCAGCAGCCCTGAGAGTCTTCAGAGGGATAATGTTAACAGCGGTGCCAACATCGACTAACGCTCGCCTGAATTTATTTCCTTTGAGGTGGATTGTGGTGAGAAGTCCCCAGTCGTACATCTCCTTGTCCGTTACTGGAGGTTCAAGACGTATCTCCTGGATGTCTAATCGCTTCCCAGATACAATGTGGTTTAATGCAGCAAACATATCATTTCTTTGAGCTTTTGATAAGTATAGTAACTCACAGACATGCTCAATCAGGGATTGAACTGCTTCCTTGACCGGCTGCTCAGAGAGTGTGAATGTTCTGACTGGGAGAGGATTTTTGTGCACTCCTTCTGTCCTTAGTTCTCCCGAGTCAACTTTTTCTTTGAATATATGCTTCAGGATTCTGCAATCACTTGTCGGATGGCTGACATACCTAGGGAAATGACAGTAGCGTGCATTTTCCATATGTTCCTCAGTCGGTTCCTTTTTGACAGGAGGCAATTTAATCGCACCGTTTTGGATCCAAACCTCCAATAGTTCGATCACTTCTTCAATAGAAAAGGGGGAAGTCATGTGCATCTTGATCGTTCTGCTGATATTGCGTAGGCGATTGTGCATTCCTGGCTTGACCATCTTTCCTTGGTGCTTTTGAGGGATTGGGGGCTGGAGCATTCTTACGTGGCTGAGCTTTAGCTTTTCTTTTGCTCCCTTCAGCAACATTTATGGAGGTTTCGACGTTGTACTGCTTGTTGATTAGACACCTGGAATTGCTATTCCGAGCATCTTTTGATTCTTCTACTTTGACAGTTTTCGTTCTTTCCAGCAAGGCAGGAGCGGTAGTTGCTGATCGCTTGGCCGCTTCATGAAGTTCTGAGAAGGTCTGAATACGAATATTTTCCAGCAAGGCTCTGTAGACTGGGATCATCCCATTGATGCACAAATCTACCAGTTGTTGTTCAGTGACATTTGGATCGTGACAATCTAGAGCCTGGAGTCTGAACCTCTTTACGTAGTCGTTTGGATGTTCATAATTCTTCTGAGACATCCTTCCCAAGTCGGAGAGAGTAACTTGCTCAGAGACAAAAAAGTATTTCCTGTAGAAAGCATTAATCATTTCTCCCCAATTGGCTATGCTCCCTGGTGCGATGTTGTTGTACCAAGTGTAGGCTCGGCCGGTCAGAGACTTTGAGAACTCCTTCAAACGCACGACGTGGTTATGTTCATGTTCTCCTAATGCTTCCAGGAATTGAGAGACGTGTTCTCGAGCATTCCCCGTTCCGTTGTAGAGTGTGAAGGTTGGAGAAGTGTAACCCTTTGGAAGAGGGATTCTTTGCGTAGCAGCAGGATATGGAGGCTGATGAAGATGGATTGATGGTGCATGTCCCTTTCCCCGACTCTCCATAAAACACTCCAGATCTTCACGAGTGATGAAACTAGCAGGTTCAGGTTCTGCAGCTTTGCGGGTTTCATCATCGTCAGGGACCGGAATGACTTCGGGATCCAAATTTGGAGATGTTTCCTTGTCTTTTCCTTTCTCCTGAGCTTTGTCTGACATCTTGTCAGTAAGAGTCTTGAGGTAATTGAACAGCTCTTTCTGCGTCGCAGCCATGTCAGTCTGATTTTTGGCAAGAACTTCTTGGACCTTCATGAGGTAAGCAATGGTAGGCGGGTTTTCTCTGACTTCTTCTGGATGCCTTTCGAAGAGGGGATTGCCTCCAATGTTGGTTTGCGGAGGAGTGGTATCAACAGCACCGGTGTTGGAAGCATGAGTAGTTTCTGGAGTACCACCGTTGTTGCTAGTGCTAGCATTGTTTGGGTCAGGATTGGTAACTGAACCTGACCTAAGATCAACCATTTTGTGAAAAATGAGAGATTGCAACCGAGAGATTAATCTCCCACTGTGGTCGCCAATCTGTGGATGGGGAAAAACGGTTCGCCGATATTTTGGGAAGTGAAGAGACGAGCGTGTTGTCGAGACTCCTCGACCGGGTAAAATTTTAATCCTCACACAGATGCACCGCTGCAAAGGGGGTGCTTAGATTCGCGAAATCAATCTATATGACTCCGGCCTAAACCAAGTCAATGGCCGTTCCAGAGTCAATTCGGCCGCAAAGAGGGAGATGTGTTGATCTGTAGGAGGGAAGCTGAGGATTGTGTGGGATCAGTGATGATCAAGGATTGTAGGTGTGTTTAAGGTTTCTGCAATATTGCCGAACTGTTGAAGTTGAGTTCTGTGAATAATTTTGTACCGAGTTGTTGACGGATAATGATAATGCTGATGATCCTATTGTCCTCGATTTAGACTTATTTATATTGCAAGAATGATGAACCACTGATCCCTGTAAGTGTGACGGTTTCTTGAGTGAAAGAGTGGGAAAGTGGGGAATCGTGGTAAAGTCAGTTCCATGTCGTGTGGAGACTTGACTGATCGTGCACCCACTACTTTGCTAACTCCTTCAACCGTTGACACAAGTTACGCACATTTCTCGTCGTGGATGAATCCACGTGCTGTAGGCCGCCAGACCAAAACCCTAGTTGTTATCCCCTAATTTTACGTGAAGTCCGCATGACAGACGTGTATTTAGTTTGTCAGTAGTTGACTGATTAGGCAATGAGCCTAGGTTTTGCTGAATCGAGCATGTTTGAAAAATGCTTAGTGATTCATGAACATTAATGTTGCTTGTCTGAGCAAATGTTGTAAATTCAACGAGTTGTTGAATATTGATGAGCTACTGAATATATGTGGATTATTCGAGCAACTGAGCAAGTATTGCTCGATTCGACGAAATACTGATAAATTACTGATAGTTTGGATCAATATTCGAGCAATCGAGAAAGTATTGCTCAGTTCGAAGAATTACTGAATATTGAGAATTTGATGTTCAATTGAGCAAGTATTGCTCAATTTGACGAATTACTGATGAATTACTGAATATTGATAGTTGGGTCAATATTCGAGTAACTGGGCAAAGTTGCTCAGTTCGAAGAAATATTTATTGGTGACGTGACCCAATAAAATATATAAAAATATTGGTAGATTACCAGATATTATATGATTAATCCCCGTGGATCAATGAATTTATTTGGTGTTTGAACTTGCTCAGAATAATGATTTGTTGGGCGTTTGTTCGAAAATCCTAACTTTGATGAATTGCTCATTATTCGACGAATTGCTGAAAATAGGTCATGAGAAAAGGAGGGACCGACCTCATGGGATCATGGACGTCCATGTGATGCCAAATTGCCCGAGTGAGCGTGTACCAGGGTTCTCAGTTGGAGAATTGGTGAAGGAATGATGATTAAGTGCCGGTTTCATCATTTATTGGATTATTGCTGGGTTCAACATTAGGCAAAACCTAAAACCTAAGTATGAGAGATAAGGGACCGACCAAGAGAGCACGGGACCGGCTCTTGGTGGTCACGTGACCAATTGTTGGTCGTTTGAGCAATCCACAGGTTGGTTGGAGAGAGTATGGGCCCAATATGAGCGATTGTGCAAATTAGGTCAAAAGTGTGAAGATGTGTGGGACCGGCTTTGTGTAAGCCCTAAAAATAACCCTGGTCGGTCATTCAGACGTGCACATGTTTCCATGGTGTCTGTGTCTCCGTACTGAGAGTTTCAGTATTTTCTGACGTGCGTTCGAGCAACATTGTGAATTTTCAGAAGAGTTCGTCTTGACTGAAATTCTTGATTTTCGTTGGAATGAGCATGTATGCTCAATTGATCAATATTTTGTAAATATTAAAATAAGAATATTTTAACATCTAAAATTTCCGTGAGAGGCTAGTCGGTCACGTGACCATGTTGGCTCTTGAACTTTCATGATTTGAGCAAAATTTGAGAAATTACGAAGAAATCATGATTTTTGCTCAAACCAAGGAGTTTCACGAATTCGAGGAAAACAATAATTATAAAAGACTAGGGATTGCAGGGTGTGGGACCGGCCACGGCTAGGGCATGGCCGGACGGCCATGTCGCCCGGTCCCGCACACTTTTCCTTATTTTATAATATTATTTCATGGATCCGTGAAGTTATGGAGAATCCGTGAGTTTTGTTGAAACGGAGGATTTTCATGAGTTTAGGGAATAATAATTATAAAAAGCTAGGGATTGTGAGGTGTGGGACCGGCCACGGCTTGGGCATGGCCGGCCGGCTATGTCGCCCGGTCCCGCACACCTTTACCTATTTTATAATATTATTTCATGAATCCATGAATTTATGGAGAATCCATGAATTTTGTTGAAACCAAGGAGTTTCATGAAATTGGGGAATGATTATCATAATAGGCAAAGGATTGTAAGGTGTGGGACCGGTCATGGCTTAGGCATGGCCGACCGGCTAGGTGCACACCTTTCCTTATTTTATAATATTATTATTTTTCATGAATCCATGAAGTTATGGAGAATTCATGAATTTTGCAAAAACAATGAAAGTTGTTAAAATCAAGGAGTTTTTCATAAGTTCATGAAAAATAACAAAATAGGGCAAAATAATGAAGGAAGCTTGGGGACCGGCCACGGCTAGGGTATGGCCGGCCGGCCGGTGGGCCCGACCCTGGGCGCTCCTTATTATTTTATTAATATTTGTTATTTTCTCATGTTCTTGTGTAGGATTCCTCATCTATTCATGTTTTTGGATGTTCGTTCATGCATCTGGGTGCTCAGTCGTGCATCATTGTCGAATACACTTACACCATTTTTGTGGGGCTTACTCAGGGATGGTCCAGATGCCCGATGGTTGAATATTTATTGCTAATTCACGAAACTCAGTGTAGAATAATTCATGAAACGGAACAATAAAATAAGTAGTTATTTATTATCAATTCATAGGATCAGCCATGGACCATGAACTCGGAATAATAAAACAAGCATTACCATTCCATGGGATCGTGGATTCGACCATAAAATCGGAGTAATAAAGTTATTTATTACCATTTCATGAGATTAGCAGTGAATTCGATCATGAAATCGGAGTAATCGGAGCAATTGTTATTGCCATGCCATGGGATCAGGCCGTAGATTCGACCATGGAATAGGAGCAATTGTTATTGCCATTCCATGGGATCAGGCCGTGGATTCGACCATGGAATATGAGCAATAATAGATTATTATGGGAATTCGGTGGTGAATTTCACGGCAGAATTAATCTATGTGCATAGTCAGGAGACGACAAATCCTGAGGGTGCTCTCCGACACTACGAAAAACACCCGAGTATATACACGGTAGCTCTACATAGTCAGGATCAGTGAGTGTCACTGTCCTGAAGGCGTTGTTGTTCTCAATCTGACGGAGAACCACCCAATCGTTCTTCTATGTAGAGGGTAATTGCTCTCATGTAGTCAGGGAACAGTGAGTATCACAAACGTCCTGAAGACATTAAGACCCCTCAACAAACAATTATGTAGGAGGACCGCCCAATTCTATTATTCTACATAGAGTGCACGATGAAATGTCAGGGATCGAACGCTCAGCTAGTGGAGGCTTTTCGAAAGACATATTCATCATGGCTTCGTAAAATGTGAATCGTCACATGCCTGAAGCCGTATCAAAAACATGCAGTATCATGATTTTACGGATTTGACCCTTGTTGAAAATCCACCATCAACAGCTGTTCTTCGGGAATATAAGTCCGTTTTATCAATTGGTTCCTGTGCACCTTGATTTATCAAAAGACGGAACAAAACTCATAGGTATTTCTGTGGGAGACATATTTATCTATTCGAATAGACTTTTCTGTGTGAGACAGATTTGTTTATCAAGTATTCGACCTTGGGTCATAGCAACTCTTGGTTGTGGGTGAGATCCGTTAAGGGGATCAAGTGCGTAGAATCCTGCTGGGGTTCAGAGACGTAAGGAGCGCAACTGTACCTTGATCAGTGTGAGGATTAGGGCTCAACTACATTCCAGTCCGAAGTTCATTGGTAGTAGGCTAGTGTCTGTAGCGGCTTAATACAATGTTGTGTTCAAAGCTGGACTAGGTCCCGGGGTTTTTTCTCCATTTGAGGTTTTCCTCGTTAGCAAAATTCTGGTATCTGTGTTATTTCTTTTCCGCAATATATTTTGTTATATAATACAAATATTACAGGTTGTGCGTTAAGACCAATCAATTAGATAATCCAACCTTTGGTTATTGATATAAATTAATTGAGACTTGAACATTGGTCTTTGGTACCGTTCAAGTTATTTCTCTTGTTCAATCGGGCTCGCATATTCCTATTTGCTGATTGCAGATTAAATTGAGAAATTGAGATATAAACTCTTTGATATACTTTTCTCTAGATTGAGTCTGACTGTCTAGTTGATTCTCTTGAAAGTATATTGGAGTTTGTCTATCCAGATTGCCGAACGAAATATTGGGTGTGGTTGTTAGACCCCCGCTTTTTCAAAGACTGAACCACATATTTCTCAAGTTATATTCATCTTTCTATCTACGAGACGATGTCGCATAACTAATTAGACTATCATTAGCATATCCAAAAATTTTGAGTCAAGTTTATCTTGATAATTAGTCCACGAAATATAATGACTAAGCTTAATGAAAACTTTTTCATACTTGATGAATTTCGGTTAAGGACAATTTTATTATTCGCAATCAAAATCATGATTCAAGTTTTATCGTTCGAAAATAGCATGGAACAGTTGTTGATGGTGGATTTTCATTTAAGGTTAAAATTGTAAAAAACCAGAAAATCATGCGTTGACATCTTGTAAAAGATAAAGCCATTAATAAGTGTTGGATACTCCTTCACTTTACTAATTCACCTAGAATGGAGCATGTGGCAACAATCCCATTCTATGAATACACGAAATTCATCCAGGATGGAGCATGTAGCAACAATCCCATATACCCTGTGAATTTCTAGCATTATTAATTAATGCGCAATCAGCCTTGTATTTCCTGTACTCATTATCAGTGCGGCATGACGACTGAGTGTTGCTCTTACAGAGCAACACGAACCTCCAAGCATTATAATGAAACCATGTACGAAATACCCGTACAGGCTGACTCTCGGTGTGTTATACTAGCCCGATTGAGCCCCTCTCGGTGTGTTATACTAGCCCGATTGAGCCCCTCTCGGTGTGTTATACTAGCCCGATTGAGCATCCGGACTGGCCGTATCAGTCCGGATATGATCACAGTCATCCAACTCCACAAGCATGATTGGATGACCCAGATCAATTCCATCACCCCCAAGCGGTATGGAATATCCACCTGCCAACCAACGCGGACCCCGCATGGCTCCTCCTCCCTCCGCACTGGCCTAGCTTGCCAAAACGTCCAAACCATAGCATTATGGGCGGAAAACCCTAAAATTAGGGTTTGCGGCATATTACATGTGTCGCAAAACAGTCTTAACCATCCATCTTCGCAGGTATAGATGGAGGGTGTAGATGTAGATTCAAAGGGCCCGAAGCATGTCAACACAATCACCGTGGGCCCCTACATACCTGACCAATCGGTCAGGACCAACCATGGTTGGTTATCCCAATTCGTACGCCGAATGAAGCATTGACGCACGGCCTTGAAACCCAAAATTAGGGTTTTGAGCATCACGAGCGTCCATCTTCTCCGGTACGAATGGAGGGTCCAAGATTAGATTAAGCGAGTCCGGTCATACCAAAGATGACCACCGTGGGCCCATCTATCCGCTCACCCGATCGGCCAAGGCATATCATGCCTGGTTATTCCAAGACGCGCGCTCAAACTAGCGTGGTCACGCCTCCCAAACCGCAAACTAATCTCGACCGCTCAACTTCGCCGGACGATTTGAGTGGTTCAGATCACGTTTTCATGGGATAGTCGAGTGTAGGCGTGAACACCAGCCTACCACTTACACGTCGGGCCGGTCGGCCAAGACCGACCAAGTTAGGTCATCTTGGAACGCGCGCCGGTGAGCATGGTGCGCGGCTTTTTGCGGTACCAAATTCCTATTACAAAATCGATCTCCACCACTCCTCTTTGCCGGTCAAATTGACTGGCCTAGATTGCACCTTCATGGGACAAAGAGATATGGACGTGTACACCGGTATGTTGTCTACACGCATGCCCGGTCGGTCCTTTCCAAAACCTTCCCATGCTTGGTTTCGACCAAGTCAAGAGTGATGCTTGCGCACCTCTTCAAAAACCTAATCCATTAACGGTCGCAGATGAGTGTCTCAAAGATCATCTCGTCCGTCCAACTTCACCAGACTTGGTTATACAATCACGGTCGAGTTAATTGGTCGGTGAGGCGTCGCCACCCATCACTTTACCACACCATGATGCGGACTACATAAAATACACATGATACTTCACAAGTATCAACTTCCGAATAACGCAGTTATTCAATTCAAAGATTACATGCTACCTTTCATGGATCCACGATCCACACATTCCAGACATCAATCATGTCACAAACTGGGGGATACATACTGGGGTATTGGTCTGACGGTTTACAGCGTGCAGCGTGCAACGCGCCATCACAAGAACGTGTTAGGAAGTTATGGACGGTTAGCGATGACAGGAGATGTGGGCAAGACTGATCGTGTAGCATCGACACACAACTCCACTACTCCATCACTCCACTTCCTCCACTTCCCACGAGAGACGTGAATAAGGCTCAATGACTTGTATAAATAGGTTCTCCTCCCTATTTCCACCAACAAGAGCAAGTCCAGACAAGAAACAAAACCAAGTGTTAATACAAAACACCGGCCGATAGCTTGCATCCTGTAAGCGGTTCGACTTTTCATTACAAGTCATAAGCAAGCCAACACCTTCACAATCTCAACACCTTCTTCGCTTCCCTCCCTAAGATCAACCCCATCTCCTTCACTTTGTGACCGAAACAAGTCTGGAACGACCATTTCTTGGTTTAGGTCGGACTTACACAGATTGATTTACGAATCTACAAGCACTCACCGCGCAGTGCATTTGTTTAGGGTTTAGATTCATTCCTCATCCACACACCCCAAATTACCAAATCCGACAGGAATAGTTTTCACCCATAAACAATTGTGATATGTGTCATTGATGTTATTCGGGAATGTTTCGAATCGATTTAGAGAGAACTATAAAACTACTATAGATTCGGATATAAGAGAATGTTATCAGTCTAACAAACTGGGAAAACTGTTATAGGTCTAAATCGGTATTACATGTACTCGTACACGTAGCGGAGTAGCTATATGTCGACTTGCATATTTTTGGTACGCATATCCTTATGCACATCATAAAAATCTGTTTGATTCGTGAACAGGATCGGTATGCATACCCATATGCTATCCGAAAAGGAACTGTGGTCACAAAACCGGTTTGGTATCCATACCGGTACACGTACCAGAAAAGTTCTGTGTTCCGGAACTCTGTTTGTGTGTCCATACCGGTACACATATCAAAATTGTTTTGTGGACTCCGGAACCGGTTGTAGTCTTAATGTACACATACCGGTACGCATACTTACATAGTTCTCTGAACTCCTAAACTCGGTTGTGCTTAATAGTTCACAAACCGGTACACGTACTGTAACTGACCTGACTCACGAACGGCTATGGTATTTGTACCTTATACATCTACTAACCATGTTGATTATTTTCAAATGAGATAAAATTTGTTTCTGCGAGATAATTAGCATTTGATTAAATCTCTAAAAACAGTAGACTTATTTTATCACTTGATTGTGACTCAAGGTTAATGTCTTAAGTGTTTATGAATATTAAGATTATAAGTTCAAATCAGCTAGTTTCGGCTAACCACCTTGAACATAGTCTTTATAAACGGTTCGGTTACGGTTTCACCTAACCAGAGTGTATATCTTGTTTATGTAAATCAGCTTTTAGAGATTCATCTAACGGTGGATATTGATTGCTTGGTTCCAAATCTATCTTAGCTTAAACCTAAAGCAACATATGCTTTGAATGTCTATAAAAGGGGAACTTCAAGCAACTGGGATCTTTGAATCCCGACACTACTTTTTGGTGTGTCCTAGTTGTAACTAAAGTCGTCCTCTTCCTAACCGTTTTAGGGTTTAGCGACTACAAAGACTTCATAAGGATTCGTGAAGCCAGGCCCAGTTCTCTTTTCTGGATAACTCGAGTATCCTAATCTTGATCGATTGTTGAGCTACTCACTCGATCAAGATAGATGGAAATCATCAAAGTTATCGTCTCAAACTTTGTTGATTCCACAAGTTTTATACTTCTGAGGTGAATAATAATCTAGGCTGCATTTCGGGTTGCATAAGTTCGGATTTTAAGGTTAGCTAGACTTTGTATATTGCTATCGATTTCCATCACATTGATCAAATTTTTTGATCGTAAAGGAAATCACATATAGGCTTAATCTGTAGGAGGATGATTGGTTTAAAGTCTTCAATTGAGGTGAAGCAACTCTTAGTTGGTGTAACGTCAGCTAAGGAAATCAATTGTGCGGAGTCCTGCTGAGATTCAAGAGGCATAAGAAGCGCGACTGTACCTTAATCAGTAGGAGACTCATTTAGGGCTCAACTACATTCCAGTTCGAAGTTAATTGGTAGTAGGCTAGTGTCTGTAGCGGCTTAATACAGTTTGGTGTTCAATCTGGACTAGGTCCTGGGGTTTTTCTGCATTTGCAATTTCCTCGTTAATAAAACTTCTGGTGTCTGTGTTATTTTTTTTTTCGTATTATATTGTTTATCTTTATAATTGAAATATCACAGGTTGTGTGTTAATCAATCATAGTAGATACATCCGACCTTGTTTGTTGGATACGACTTGATTGATTCTTGGACATTGGTCATTGGTAATGTCCAAGTAATCTCTTTGTAATTAGGTTCACAGATTCGATTCTGTAAACCTTCTAATTACAAGAGAGAGAGAGAGAGAGATAACCCTAGATATTATTCCTTGATTGAGTTGAACTCTCGGAGTTTGTTGAGTTTGTCCATACAGATTGCCTAAGAAAAAGTTGGTGGTGTATTTTGGTACCCCCGCGTTTTCAGTAGGGTTGGTGAACCCGGTTCATGAACCTTTGCACCTTGACTCGTAAACAAGCCTTACGGTTCACGATCCGTTGTACCAACTTTCCCAGCAGATGCTCAAAGATTTATTTTTTAAATATATGTAGCATTGCTAGAACTCTCTCAAATACACTTTTAAGACTTCATTGATCACTCAAATACTTATGTGTGTGCATTCCGAATAAATTCTTAGGTGTTTAATTGAACATCAAATTGATTTTAGTTCTTTGGCATACTTGCTAAACCGAACAGTCATTATACACGGTTCCAGAACCGATCCATAGTGCATATTCTTCTATTGTATTTTCAAGACCTAAAAGTGTTTGCTTGATTCTAAGTTATCTTAGATTGAATTTTAAGCAACCCCTGGTCTCTGAAAACTATAAATAAAGATGTTCTTTTAACTGAGAAATTAATCCATGACACTTTGATTCCTAGTTGATTCTAGAGTCGTCCTCTATAAACTTAGGTTTCTGTTGATGGTGGGTTTTTGACAAGGGCAAAAATCATAAAATCGCATTTGAACCTGCATCAGAGACATATCTATAAGTGTGTATATGTTAGGGCTTCACCCCTGGTGAACTCTCAGTATTCTATATATGTTTACAAATATGTATAAATTCTTGAACCGACATCAGAATTATAGATTCGTACTTCTACATTATATTTTGCAAGAGTATTGAGAATGTGTATCCAGCTAATGGCTACATTGACCTTATAGCTTTCTTATACACGTATAAGCCTGCAAGATTTCAGAGCTTCACTCGGCTGAACTCTCGTTATTTTATGCACGAACTTACTGATTGTCGTGTATTAATCAGAATACATTGATGATACAAATTATAAATATTCAGAATGAGCTTCTATACCATTTTTGGATAAAAGTACTAGTAGAATCATACTATTTAGTACGAAGCTACATTGAGTATCACTTCGAGTTGCAGAACTTCCACGACTAAATTCCTTGAATATGTTCCATATTATACAAACAAAGTGCAAACGCCAACCACGCTTGGCCATGGACAAGCTTCCAGGACAATAGCCAAGATAAGTTTTCAAATCAACATTAGCCAACGTCTCGGGACAACATTAGCCGCATCCCATGGCCAGCGTCCCAGGCCAACATCCCGGGACAACATTTGCCGCATCCCATGGCCAGCGTCCCATGCCAACATGGCCAACGTCCCGGGACAACATTGATCACGTCTCAGGCCAACATGGCCAATGTCCTGTGATAACATTGGCAATATCCCATGGCTAAGCCAACTTGGCCAGCGTCCTAAGCCACCATTGGCCGCGTCCCACGCCATACTGGATAGTGTCGTGTGCCACCATTGTCCATGCCTCGTTGTTAGAGAATAGCTCGGTTGAACCCACCAAGCGTTGGTATGTCAAGTTTGGTTGTCATATTTTAGTGAACCAAAACTCATTTAAAGAGTCGATTGATTATGTACTAGAGTCAACTTCGTATAGGTTAGCTTGAAAGTATTAGGATATGAGACATTACAAGTATTACGTGAAGACTTGAAGAAGTGAAGAAGTAAGGAGCTAAAACGACAACATCATCCTTCCACTTGAGGTTAGCAATATTTGACTTGAAATGTTTCATTCCCTAACGTATCTTTCAAGTCGTGCATATTGAAAACATAACTGCGAAGCTATGAATGATTATACTCTAGTTAGACGTAGTATTAAGGAATACAATACGAAGTATAACGCTTATCTTTTGAACTTCGTATATAAGACATCGACATAATCGTTTGAATGCTATTGTGATTATGTATGGGTATGAGGTGAAGATTTCATCCTAGGAAACAATGTTTTACATTCGTTTAAAGGAAGTAAATTCATGAACTTTTTTTGTGAATCGAAAGGGAAATCGCTAGGCTTATTGGTATGGTTATTCATTGCATATCTTTTGAACTACCAATATGTGTGATTAGTATAACCGCTCATGACTTGTTTATGTTCTTGGTAAAACTATTCACAAGGCCTGACTTTTGTATTGGTATGACTTTTATTAGTGAAACCGATCTTAAGTAATCACCTGAGATGGTATGATCGATTTGTTGTAATTGGTATGACCTACTCTAGGCAAAGGGGAACCGATCCTAGTAAGAGGTGCAACCGATCACAAAAGGGGAATTGATCCTTGTAAGAGGTGCAGCAAGTGTCTAGTTATTGGGAACCGATCCTATGAACATGTGCAACACGTTTTTGGATATTGGGAACCGATCATATGGACATGTGCAACAAATACAAGTTAGATACCATATATATGTGGGAACCGATCCTAGTACCTAGTCAACCAAGTTTTGGTAACTAGCTTGACTAATTCTAGTACCCGCGTGGAGGTAGAACCGAAACTTGTTTTGGTAGAACCGTGAAACCCATGTTTGGTAATTTGAAAGGATAATCAATCACATAGTTCTTGGAAGTCAGATGAACCAATTCTAAACTTGTTTGGAAGTGTGGCAAATCGATTCCAAGATAGTAAATATGAAAGATGATTTACTAAGTCAAGATGTCGACATACTTTGAACATGTGCAGTAACGCTTATCTTTAATTGTTCAAAGATATTCCTTAATAGGTAAAAGAGAATCTCGGATCGAAAAATAAATTGAGAATCTTTTAATTAAGGTTTTTAATTTTATTTTTGAAAATGAAAATTAGTAATGTGCATTTACTAGTTGGAGATTTATTAAGAGATTTTCGGTCATTATTTGGACAAAGCGTTTCCAGGAATTATGAAAACCGAATTTGGAAATATATTGCATATCTTGAGAATATTTTCGGTTTTGGAAATCCCTTGGTGTCCAAACTTCCTTGGTCTATAAATATCAAAGTTTGCTTTTCGAGCAAACTAATCCTCGAAACCAGACAAAACTACCTAGTTGCGTTATTCTTGAGTGGAGCCGCCTATTCGGAGAGGAAAGTAACCTAATTAGGCGAAATCTCTTACGGCCGCTCAGTTTAAAGACTTATTTGGGATTGAGAAGCTCTATTAGCACCGTTGGTGGGAAACTAGATAATTGTGGTTTATTATTAGTTTTCGATTGATTTGATTGACTAACGTTTGTTGAACTTTGATTGCACCTAGTTTTTTTATGCTTGAGAATCTTCTCTTCTGATATAAGATTCACTCAAACTAGATCGAAGTTTCGACGGGGATCTTTAGACTGTTTGTAGATCTAAAGACGTCTTCTGATAATCCATTGTTAACAGACTCCGTTCTGTGTGTGATTGATCACAAGAGATTTAAGTTGATTGTGTGCAGGTGTTTATTGAAGATCTAAGAAGATTTGAAGACAAATAAGACTTTGAAGATTTCTGATTTGGGTTCATAATCTTTTGTGTGCACAATACTGGTATCGGTTAAAGAGGATCCAACTATAATCGGTTTATCCTTGTGGTAGATTGGATTGATTAGTTGAGTAGATCGGCATCAATACGTTTCTTTGTGATTCGAAGTATTGATTGAAAAATCTTGACAATTACTTTGGTAGTTGTTATTAGACAGATCTAAGGACCTGACAAATGAGTTTATTGGGATAAACGGAAGAGCCTTTTGTCGAACTCATATCACTTGGTTGAAAAGAGTTGTTACCAAACAAATTGGTTATTCCTTTACTGTTTGGAATACGAACCAAAGGAATTGTTCCAAGTACGTGACTTATTACAAGTTGAAGGCGTGGGAATACAGACGGAACTAGGTGAACTATAGGTTTAGTTGCTTGGTCTCACCTATACGAAGTTGGTTTGATTTTGGATAGCGGCTTAATCCTGAGAGTATTCAACTCTGTACAAGGTCCCGGGGTTTTTATGCATTTGCGGTTTCCTCGTTAACAAAATCTTGTTGTGTATTTTACTTTTCTATTTCCGCTATTATGATTGTTTTTTGTTATAATTAGAAGTAAAATACACAAACGTTAATTCCTATTTACTTGATAGTAATCCTATTATGTTTGGTTAAGTCTGAACCTTTTATCAAGTAAACATACTTTGTTGTAGTATTGTCTTGATCTTGTATCCATAGTCAATCACACAAGTTATCTTGTTATCGTATTGTCTCAATCTCGTATCCATAGACGATCACACGAAGTGTGAACCGATTAGTTGTATTGTCTCGACTCAGTCCATAGACAATCACTTTCGGAGAAAGGACTTATAGGTGGAAAAGTTTTAGATTGAGGTATATTTTGGTACCCTCGTCTTTTCACTCGTGCCACAACTTGGCTAGCTATCAACTTGGCCGTCTTATGCCACACTGGCTAGCTACCAACTTGGTCATCTTGCGCCACAACTTGGATAGCTATCAACTTGACTGTTTTATGCCATATTGGCTAGCTACCAATTTGGCCATCCCACATATCACAAATTAGCTAGCTATCAACTTGGTCGTACTGCACCACAACATGGCCAGCTATCAACTGGCTGCTTTATGCCACATTGGCTAGTTATCAGTTTGGTCGTCCCGCGCCACAAATTGGTTAGCTATCAACTTGGTTGTCCGCGCCACACTGGATAGCTATCAAATTGGTCGTGTCTCGCACCATGTCGTGCCCCGTTGTTGATGGTGGATTTTCATTTAAGGTTAAAATTGTAAAAAACCAGAAAATCATGCGCTGACATCTTGTAAAAGATAAAGCCATTAATAAGTGTTGGATACTCCTTCACTTTACTAATTCACCTAGAATGGAGCATGTGGCAACAATCCCATTCTGTGAATACATGAAATTCATCCAGGTTGGAGCATGTAGCAACAATCCCATATACCCTGTGAATTTATAGCATTATTAATTAATGCGTGAGCAGCCTTATATTTCCTGTACTCATTATCAGTGCGGCATGACGACTGAGTGTTGCTCTCAGCAGAGCAACACGAACCTCCAAGCATTATAATGAAAGCATGTACTAAATACCCTTACAGGTTGCAACTCTCGGTGTGTTATACTAGCCCGATTGAGAACTCTCGGTGTGTTATACTAGCCCGATTGAGCATCCGGACTGTCCGTATCGGTCTGGATATGATCTCGTTCATCCAACCTCACCAGGCGCGATTGGATGGCCCCCAGGATCAATTCCATAACCCCCAAGCAGGTATGGAATATTCACTGCCGAACCAACGCGGACCCCGCATGGTCTGCCTCCCCAAAATATTGGCATAGCTTGACAAAACGTCCAAACCAGAGCGGTATGGGCGGAAAACCCTAAATTAGGGTTTGCGGCACATTACATGTGTCGCAAAACAGTCTCAACCATCCATCTTCGCAGGTATAGATGGAGGGTGTAGATATAGATTCAAAGGGCCCAGAGCATGTCAACACAATCACCGTGGGACCGCCTACATACTTGACCAATCGGTTAGGACCAACCATGGTTGGTCGTCCCAACCGTGCGCCCAAATGGAGAATGGTTACACGGCCGTGAAAGCCAAAATTAGGGTTTCGAGCATCACGAGCGTCCATCTTCTCCGGCACGAATGGAGGGTCCCAGATTAGATTAAGCAGGTCCGGTCATACCAGCATGACCACCGTGGGCCCGTCTATCCCCTCACCTGATCGGCCAAGGAATATCATGCCTGGCCATCCCAAAACGCGCGTCCAAACTTGCGTGGTTACACTTCCAAAATTGCAAACTGATCTCGACCACTCAACTTCACCGGACGATTTGAGTGGCTTAGATCACGTTTTCATGGGATAGTCAGGTATAGGCATGAACACCATCTTACCAACTACACGCCAGACTGATCGACCAAGACCGACCAAGATTGGTCGTCTTGGAACGCGCGTCCAAACTAGGCATGTCACGCGGTTTCCAATTCCTTTGCGGCAATGGATTTACGCAAACCGATCTCAACCACCCCTTTTGCTTTGGTCAAATCGAGTGGCCTAGATCGCGCTTTTATGGGACAGAGAGAGGTACGGACGTGTACACCGCCATGCTGTTTACACGCATGCCCTGGTCGGTCCTTTCCAAAACCCTTCCCATGCTTGGTTTCGACCAAGCTAAGAGTGATTCTGCGCACCTCTTCAAAACCCTGATTTCATCAACGGTCGCAGATGAGTGTCTCAAAGATCATCTCGTCCGTCCAGCTTCACCGGCTTGGTTATACAACCCTGGTCAGGAGTTAATTGGTCAATGAGGCGTCATGGTGATCACCACCCGTCGCTTTAACACACCATGATGCAGTACCTGCATAAAAATACACACGATACTTCACAAGTATCAGTTTCCTGAATAACGCAGTTATTCAATTTAGCATCACATGCTACCTTTTGTGGGTCCCACGATCCACACATTCCAGACATCAATCATGTCACAAACTGGGGGATACATACTGGGGTATTGGTCTGGCGGTTTACAGCGTGCAACGCGCCATCACAAGAACGTGTCAGGAAGTCATGGACGGTTAGAGATGACAGGAGAAGTGGGCAAGACTAGTCGTGTAACACCAATACACGCCTCCACTACTCCATCACTCCACTTCCTCCACTTCCCACGAGAGACGTGAATAAGGCTCAAATGACTTGTATAAATAGGTTCTCCTTCCTATTTTCAACACAGGAGAAAAACAACACAAGTCCAGACGAGACAGCAATCAAGTGTTAATACAAAACGTATTCAAACACCCAGAGCCTGCTTGCATCAATCGTAAGCCCGCTCACCTTTCTGTTACAAGTCATAAGCAAGCCAACACCTTCACAATCTCAATAGCTTCTTCGCTTCCCTCCCTAAGATCAACCCCATCTCCTTCACTTTGTGACCGAAACAAGTCTGGAACGGCCATTTCTTGGTTTAGGCCGGACTTGCACAGATTGATTTCCGAATCTACAAGCACTCACCGCGCAGTGCATTTGTTTAGGGTTTAGATTCATTCCTCATCCACACACCCCAAATTACCAAATCCGGCAGGAATCGTTTTCACCCATAAACAATTGGCGACCACGGCGGGAGGTTAATCTCTCGGTTGTAAAGTCAAAATCCGATTCAATTTTATCAATTTCAAAAGGGGTAGATCTTAGGACCAATTCAATCATCAATCCATTTCAAGATGGTAGAACTCAGGTCTGTATCACCAATCAATTCTGATAGAGCTAGTGTGGATAACACTCCCGGTGTCAATGTACCTGTCAGTGGGGCTACCGTGGTTAATACATCTTATGGAGCCGTCAATTCTACCAGCAGTGCCAGCGTAGCAGGAGATGTTCCGATAAGTGTAACACCTCCCATCACGAGCCCGGCGAGCAGCCGCAAATCCCGGCATCTCATCAAGAGTAACACCTCTAGTAGTCACCAGAGCAACAACTTCCACTCCTTCATCAGGACGAGGATCCGGAGGGACGAGAGGAGGACCATCCCCCATTACCATTGCAGACTTGACGGATAAGAAGGAAGTTCTTGCTAAGACTCAAACTGATATGGCCGCAACTCAGAAAGAGGTACTCACTTTTCTTAAGACATTAATTGATTGATTGCCACAAGAGCCGCAACAGCCCCTGGAGCAAAAAAGGAACGTATTCAACGCACCGGAGAAGGTACTTCAGCGGTGCGGACCTCCATGGACCTGATCAAAGAAGCGACATCAGATGTGAGCGAGCCTGTCATGGAGACTCCTACTCTGGGGACTGATCCTCACAACGATCCTCCTCAAATCAATAGTTTCACTATGAACCAGAGGCCGGTGGATCGGGAAGCGGTTTCTCTAGTGGAAAGTTTATGCGAACTTTCACACCTCTCGAAGAATCAGCGCGCGGAGACGTTTTGCTGCAATCAACCAGAGGAAGGTCACGACCGTGCCCTATATGTCACCGCACGCATCAAGGATTCAGAGTTCAAGACGGCCCTTATCTACACAGGAGTGTCTGCGAATGTGATTACTCTCAAGACTCTCAGGACATCCAAGGTTCTCCCAGGCAAGGTCGTACGGAAGCCTACCACAATGACGGACTTCGAGGGAAACCAAACCGGCACATACGGGAGAAGCTCCGCGGAAAGAATCAGAAAAGTTCGTTGCGTCCCACTCCCCACGTGGGCGTAAATTCTGGAAGAAGACCGGCTTGCATCATTGAGGGCTAAAACCCACGATGCATCTTTGCTGACAAAGCATTCTTCTCCATCCTGTGAAGCCACGACCCACGTTCACACGAAGAGGGAACGAACTTTTGTAGCGAGTCGTGACCATAAATCGAAAACGGTATTCCGACACTGCCATTATCAATTAGCAGGGGAGACTGTTACCCAGTCTCTCCACCCAATGGAATGCTAAACAGAGAACGAACCACAAGAACAAGTGCTAGATGCTCCACAACAGTGCAAGATGGCACCAACTCCACAACTGATGAGATTGAAACCGTTGAGGAATCTCCTAGGCCTATCTCCATCAGCTCAACCTTGTGTACGGATAAACGCACGAAGCTCGTGGAACTTCTCGAAGAGTACCAGGACATATTCGCTTGGAGATATGAAGAAATGCCGGATTTAGATGAAAATTGGTCACCCATCATCTACATGTCATACCTGGATCCAAGTCGGTTAAACGATTTGTAGTTCGAGACACGAGGAAAATGGATAGATCGGAGTGCTGCATAGACTTGAGAGACTTGAACAGTCTTTGCTCAAAAACGATCCTCCTCTACCTAACATCGACATGTTAGTAGATGCAACCAGCGGACATGGCATGTTCTCCTCCATGGATGGATGTAGCGGCTATAACCAGATAAGGATGTACGAGCATGATGCAAGTAAGATAGCTTTTGAACTCCTCTCGGAAATTTTTATCATACCATACTGCCATTTGGTTTAAAGAATGCCGGTGCAACGTATCAACGCTCTATGACGGCAATCTTCCACTGGAGCCGATACCTCAAGGGAGCATCCTCAAGAAGATAACGATGTCTACGCGTCATATCGAGCAAGATCCTAGGCGAGTCACTCTATCGAGACAGGTGGTCGAACAAGATCCGGCGAGTCAATTTATCGAGACAGGTGGTACATGTCTATCATGCTATGTTGGAGAATCCGCGCTTTTCGTCATCCTCTGAGCTGTTGAACGCTCATCTACAACAACATATGCCCCGATAGAAAAAACCAGGCCTGCCGTAATGAAGAGCCTCATAATGTTTGTAGGGGCATATATCTCACCAACATGCGATACAACCTTGACCTATACATAGCGGTTCCACAAGCGGTAAGAGGAAAACCACCGAGATACAACATCCCGCGCGTCCATCAACTCCAACTCCGAGTACCACATGCACGACTCCCACAATGATGAAACAATGTCCAAGATATTCCATATCTAGCTCGACAACAACCACTACGAACAAACCATGTAAACCACGCTTGGGGATCGAGGCTCAAAGATGAAGTTCCTTCACCGTCGCCAAGGAATTCTTCAACATGAGAGAGATGGTCACCAAGAAGCATGGAATTCGCAAGGGTAAATCGAATCAAGAGGAAAATACTTCAACGCTCCCTCTAGCGGAAGGCGCTTCAATGGTCTATTCAAGAGACGCCTCAACGCTCTTTCGGGACCCACGTTAAGCTTCGAATCCTTCTTCAACACTCTCTCCAGGATCCACCTCAACGTTCGCAACAGAAACTACTTTAACATCCTCTCGAGCCGTTTCAACACTCAAGCTGCATCAATAATCTGCGCTCTGGTCAAATTATCTTTGATGTACTCATTGCTCAACATATGTCTCATCCATCCTTCATGAGGGCCCAGCGGAGCATGAAAAACCTTGAAGTCGATAGGAGAAGGGTTATCTTGTGGAATAGATATTTTCATATAGTTGAAAGAGCGCGGTGAACAACTCATCATCAATGTTCGGCATATGTTTGAAGCTGTCAACACCTCCGACTTGGCACCGACATTATCCCCGAAGACATCTCAACGGAGTTCTTTTCTTCATTCTACAATAAAAGACATGAGTCAATACTTGTATAAAAACGCGTGAGATGTGTAGTCACACACGACAGAACACACATTCACGTTGGAGTACATAAAGGTCTGGTATTGGGTCCAAACACCTGTTGATCAAGTCATAAGTCCCAGGTATTGATCAAGTCACAAGTCTGGTATTGCTCAAGTTTCAAGTCCGGTATTGCTCAAGTCTCAAGTCCGGTGTTGATCAAGTCACAAGTCCGTATTGCTCAAGTTTCAAGTCCTGTTGATCAAGTCACAAGTTCGGTATTGATCAAGTCACAAGTCCGGATTGCTCAAGTTTCAAGTCCGGTATTGATCAAAGTCACAAGGCTGGTATTCGAATAAAACAGCGCACGCAGCAGGGCGGTTTTGGTCGAAACACATGGTCGACGTTCGATCGAGCACGCGGCGGGTCCCACTTGATCCCGGCCCAGTTGGTCGAAGCAGACACAACCGTCCCCAATCAAAGCTCTCTCTCCAGAAAAAGGCGTTTCAGCTCCAAAACTTCAACGCTCTCCCGGGCCTGCTCCAGAAGCTGCTTCAACGCTTTCTACATGACCCACATTTACATTTGAGCACACAAGATTCATTTTTTAAAAAAAAAAAACAAGCTTGCTCACATCGGGTCCCACGTTCGAGCAAAGCAAACAGAAAGGCCGGTGTTTGGTCAAAGCATCAAGTCCGGTGTTTAGTCAAGCTAGCTGGGTCGGTGTTTGGTCGAAGTAGCAAGATGACACTCGGGCAAGTACATAAGTTGTACGGTCGAAGTAGGCACATGACATGGCCGACGTTTGAAACATGTACACGGTGGTCTCGCGTTTGATCGAAGCATGCACATCTGCCCATGTTCGAATCAAGCATGCTTACATCGGGTCCCACGTTCGATCAAGCAGACGCAGCGGACCCACGATTAACCAAAACAGGAGCATCAAGCCCACATTCGATCAGCGAGTGCGGTAGCCCCACGAAAGAAACAGGCGTAATGATCCATCGAAACAGCAAGACCGATATCATGCTAGGGAACACTCGCTTTGGACGCCTCTTGAACGTGACATGCTCCAAGGACAGGATGACCCATCTCTCCTGGTAACATCTAACTTTGTCTCATAAGCTTTGCCTTTAACTGTCACCATCTCATGCCTACCCCACAATGGTGTAACCATTACGTGCTAGGCAGGGGACTTAATGTTGATGGTGGATTTTCATTTAAGGTTAAAATTGTAAAAAACCAGAAAATCATGCGCTGACATCTTGTAAAAGATAAAGCCATTAATAAGTGTTGGATACTCCTTCACTTTACTAATTCACCTAGAATGGAGCATGTGGCAACAATCCCATTCTGTGAATACATGAAATTCATCTAGGTTCGAGCATGTAGCAACAATCCCATATACCCTGTGAATTTATAGCATTATTAATTAATGCGTGAGCAGCCTTGTATTTCCTGTACTCATTATCAGTGCGGCATGACGACTGAGTGTTGCTCTCAGCAGAGCAACACGAACCTTCAAGCATTATAATGAAAGCATGTACGAAATACCCGTCGAGTTGCAACTCTCGGTGTGTTATACTAGCCCGATTGAGAACTCTCGGTGTGTTATACTAGCCCGACCGAGCATCCTGATCGTCCGTATCGATCTGGATATGATCTCGTTCATCCAACCTCACCAGCGTGATTAGATGGCCCAGATCAATTCCATAACCCCCAAGCAGGTATGGAATATTCACTGCCGAACCAACGCGGACCCCGCATGGTCGGCCTCCCCAAAATATTGCATAGCTTGCCAAAACGTCCAAACCAGAGCGGTATGGGCGGAAAACCCTAAATTAGGGTTTGCGACACATGTAATGTGTCGCAAAACAGTCTCAACCATCCATCTTCGCGGTATAGATGGAGGTGTAGATGTAGATTCAAAGGGCCCGAGCATGTCAACACAATCACCGTGGGCCCGCCTACATACTTGACCAATCGGTCAGGACCAACCATGGTTGGTCGTCCCAATTCGTGCGCCCAAATGGAGCATGGTTACATGGCCATGAAAGCCAAAATTAGGGTTTCGAGCATCACGAGCGTCCATCTTCTCCTGCACGAATGGAGGGTCCTAGCTTAGATTAAGCAGGTCCGGTCATACCAGCATGACCACCGTGGGCCCGTCTATCCCCTCACCTAATCGGCCAAGGCATATCATGCCTGGCCATCCCAAAACGCGCGTCCAAACTTGCGTGGTTACACTTCCCAAATTGCAAGGCGATCTCGACCACTCAACTTCACCGGACGATTTGAGTGGCTTAGATCACGTTTTCATGGGATAGTCGGTATAGGCGTGAACACCACTTACCACCTACACGCCCGGCCTGATCGACCAAGACCGACAAAGATTGGTCGTCTTGGAACGCGCGTCCAAACTAGGCATGTCACGCGGTTTCCAATTCCTTTGCGGAAATGGATTTCTGCCGCAAACCGATCTCAACCACCCCTCTTTGCCGGTCAAATCGAGTGGCCTAGATCGCGCCTTTATGGGACAGAGAGGTACGTACGTGTACACCGGCATCTTGTTTACACGCATGCCCTGGTCGGTCCTTTCCAAAACCCTTCCCATGCTTGGTTTCGACCAAGCTGAAGAGTGATGCATGCGCACCTCTTCAAAACCCTGATTCCATCAACGGTCGCAGATGAGTGTCTCAAAGATCATCTCGTCCTTCCAGCTTCACCGGCTTGGTTATACAACCTTGGTCAGGAGTTAATTGGTCAATGAGGCGTCATGGTGATCACCACCCGTCGCTTTACCACACCATGATGCAATACCTGCATAAAAATACACACGATACTTCACAAGTATCAGTTTCCTGAATAACGCAGTTATTCAATTTAGCATAACATGCTACCTTTTGTGGGTCCCACGATCCACACATTCCGTTTATCAATCATGTCACAAATCGGAGGATACATATCTTTGGGGTATTGGTCTGGCGGTTTACAGCGTGCAGCGTGCAACGCGCCATCACAAGAACGTGTCAGGAAGTCATGGACGGTTAGAGATGACAGGAGAAGTGGGCAAGACTAGTCGTGTAACACCAACACACGCCTCCACTACTCCATCACTCCACTTCCCACGAGAGACGTGAATAAGGCTCAAATGACTTGTATAAATAGGTTCTCATCCCTATTTTCAACACAGGAGAAAAACAACACAAGTCCGGATTTGAGACAAAATCAACTGACTGTTAATACAAAACGTATTCAAACACCCAGAGCCTGCTTGCATCAATCGTAAGCCCGCTCACCTTTCTGTTACAAGTCATAAGCAAGCCAACACTTTCACAATCTCAACACCTTCTTCGCTTCCCTCCCTAAGATCAACCCCATCTCCTTCACTTTGTGACCGAAACAAGTCTGGAACGGCCATTTCTTGGTTTAGGCCGGACTTGCACAGATTGATTTCCGAATCTACAAGCACTTACCGCGCAGTGCATTTGTTTAGGGTTTAGATTCATTCCTCATCCACACACCCCAAATTACCAAATCCGGCAGGAATAGTTTTCACCCATAAACACCCGTGCCACCATTTACTAGCGTCCAAACTTGCCAATTGGTCGTGCCTCGCGCCACATCAGCCATGCCTCGCTCCACGTCGTCCCGCGCCACCAAATGTACCAAGCCACCTTGGCCGCACCTTTCAGGCCATGACTCTTTCTATAGAACCTATGCGCGTTATTGTTGCTAGCATAATCAAATATGCCACTAACGTGGCACAAATATGCCATGGCTATGCCACATTGTCATGTGCCTACAAACAATGCCATCTTAAGACAAACTTCTTATTATGCACACATAACCTTAGATCTGAGTTATCTCTTCAAGCTATGTCATTTCGGCAAGGGTTGGCTAGCTTAAGCTGATTGCTTAGTCAAATACATCGTGGAAAACTAGTCAAGACAAGAGATAGTTCACGACTCTACTAATTCCTACGAGAAATCAAAACATGTTACATGAGGGAATTATTCATGGGTATTGGTCTAGTGGCTTACAACAACATGCGGCGTGGCAATACCCCATGATAAGGAAGTAACAACTAATGGTGACAGTTAAGAGCGGTTAAAGGAGTGATTGAATAATGGCTTACAGGATTACAGAAACTTCCCTAGCATAATGGGTGTAACTTTACCATTACCTCCACTATCTGCATCTCCCCATCTCTTCATGACTTCCACTAATTATGAGGAAACAGTAAGTGTTCCCTTTTGCCTATTCAGAAAGATAGAACAAGCTTACCATTTTCAATATATGTTTCTTTCATAGTTCGACAACCTCACACATAACAATTCAATCACCACTGATTTCCTCAACTTTATTTGCTCCCCCCCCCCCCTGAGATCAACTCATCTTCTCTCCTTGTAACCGAAACAGGACGTGAACGACCATTGTCTTGGTTTAGGCTCGTCCTGTACGATTTTCATCCTCGAACCTAAATAAAGTACTTCAACAGTATATTGTTTACCCTAGAACCGAATTTTGGGTACTAACAGTTTCCTTTGAGAAACAAAATTATGTTTACGACTAAAAGACTTCGCTTTGGGTTTCGTGAAGCAATGTCTGACTATCTTTACCTTGATAGTTCGTGTATCATGATCTTGCTTTTCTGTTATCGAGGTTTTCATAATCTATTTCAGGCAAGATAAATAGTAATCGGAAAGTTCTCTCCGTCTCAGAACCACCATTGTCCATGCCTCGTGCCACAACTTAGCTATCTATCAAATTTGTCGTCATATGCCACACTTGCTAGCTACCAACTTGGTCGTCTTGCGCCACAACTTGGCTAGCTGTCAACTTGGTCGTTTTATGCCACATTAGCTAGCTACCAATTTGGCCGTCCCACATATCACAAATTGGCTAGCTATCAACTTGGTCGTTTTATGCCACATTGGTTAGCTATTAGTTTGGTCGTCCCGTGCCACAAATTGGTTAGCTTTCCACTTGGTTGTATGTGCCACACTGGATAACTATCAAATTGTTCGTACCTCACGCCATGTCGTTCCCCGCGCCACCATTTGCCAGTGTCCCAACTTGGCAATTGGTCATGCCTTGTGCTACCATCAGCCATGCCTCGCTCCACGCCTTGTCCCGCACCACCAAATGTACCAATCCACCTTAGCCGCACCTTCCAGGACATGGCTCTTTCTATAACACCTATGCGCATTATTGTGGCTAGCATAATCAAATATGCCACTAATGTGCCACAAATATGCCATGGCCATGCTACATTGTCATTTGCCTACAAACAATGCCATCTTACGACAAACTTCTTATTATTCACACATAACCTTAGATTTGAGTTATCTCTTCAAGCTATGTCATTTTGACAAGGTCTGGCTAGCTTAAGCTGATTACTCAGTCAAATACATCGTGGAAAACTAGTCAAGATAAGAGATAGTTCATGACTCTACTAATTCCTACGAGAAATCAAAACATGTTACATGAGGGAATTATTCATGGGTATTGGTCTAGTGGTTTACAGCAACATGCGGCGTGGAAATACCCCATGATAAACAAGTAACAACTACAGTGATGTATGCTGATCTGATGTCATGAGAGATAGGTGTAACATTTATTTTTTTCCTGCTTAAGTTGGTAGTTTGTTACCAGCTTTTGCACTTTTTATTTCTTGTTCTTGCTTAGGGTGGTATTGCCTTTATACCCTCTATTTATTTTTTATCAATAAATCCTTTCTTTACCGATCAAAAAAAAAAAAAAAAAAAAAAAGTAACAACTAATGGTGACAGTTAAGAACGGTTAAAAGAGTGATGGAGTAATGGCTTACAGGCTTATAGAAACTTCCCTAGTATAATGGGTATAACTTTACCATTACCTCCACTATCTGCATCTCCCCATCTCTTCATGACTTCCACTACTTATGAGGAAACAATGAGTGTTCCCTTTTGCCTATTCAGAAAGATAGAACAAGCTTACCATTTTCAATCTTTGTTTCTTTCATAGTTTGACAACCACATACATAACAATTCAATCACCATTGATTTCCTCAACTTTATTTGCTTTCCCTCCCCCTGAGATCAACTCATCTTCTCTCCTTGTAACCGAAGCAGGACGTGAATGACCATTGTCTTGGGTTAGGCTCGTCATGTACGATTTTGATCCTCGAACCTAAATAAAGTACTTCAACAGTATATTGTTTACCCTAGAACCAAATTTTAGGTAGCAACAGTTTCCTCTGAGAAACATAATTAGGTTTACGACTAAAAGACTTCACTTTGGGTTTCTTGAAGACAGTTCTGACTATCTTTACCTTAATAGTTCGTGTATCATGATCTTTCTTCTTTGTTATCGAGGTTTTCATAATCTATTTCAGGCAAGATAGATAGTAATCGGAAAGTTCTCTCTATCTCAGAATTTGTGATTCCCCAAGCAAACTATATAAAAAATATTCTTCATTGATCTTTTGAAGATTGTTCTTGAGAGGTGGTTAAGAATCTAGGATACTCTTTAGGAGTCGTAAGTTCCGTATTTGTGAGGTTTGCTAGCTTTTTCTATTGCAAACAGATTTCCTCACCTTGATCTTTGATCTAAATAGAAATTAAATATGATTTTCTGTTAGAGGCAGATTAGTATCAAAAGTCTTCACTTCGGCTGAAGCAACTTTTAGGATGTAAAGGACGTTAGCCATGGGAATCAATTGCGTGGAGCCTTGCGAGGTTCAAGAGACGTAAGGAGCGCGACTGTAACTGAATCGCTTGGAGGGTTTATTCGGTCTCAACTACATTCCAGTTCGAAGTCTGATAGTAGACTAGTATCTTTAGCGGCTTAATACAATTTGGTCTTCCAATCTAAATGCGGTCTCGGGGTTTTACTGCAGTTGCGGTTTCCTCGTTAACAAACTTTTGGTGTCCTTTGTTTTTCCTTTTCTGCATTATATTGTTTATCTTCATAATTGGATTTATGCAAGTTGTACGTATTCAATATTAGTAGATAGGTCCATCTAATTGTGATCGATTACGAGACTTATTTCTTATAAAATCATTTCTTGAAAGATAGATAACAAGTTTAATTACTTGGAAGAATTCCGATTGGATTATTTGGATACGACTAGATTGATCTTGGATATTGATTTTTGAGATCGTCCAAGTACTCTTATTAATAATCAGGTTCACGGGTTGTGTCTATATACATACTGATCGAGAAGAGGTAAATATATAAACTTTATATACATATTGTCAAGGATCATTCAATTGGTCTACTTGCAATTGTATTAGGTTTTGTCCATACATGTTGCCGAATGAAAAAGTTGGTGGTGTACTTGGTACCCCCACGTTTTCATTAGCAGTCATCATATTTATTTTGAATATCATTATGGGGAAGTTCAAACACCAGAGATGAATTCTGAATTCAAAAAGATATGTTGAGTCTTTCAGCTTAACTGATAAAATATATGGAATACTGGAAGTTCTACTTCAGAAGCCCTAATGTTGTCGTTATATTTATTACATTTGATAAGGTTACAGAACTGCAATTCACTTCTCTTGCGGAAGGTGGAGACATGAATTTCTTATGCTTCTAATGTTGTCAGAGATACATAATTTCTAATGTGATTTTAAGAATCTAACCTTCGTCAAAAATACACCATCAACACCCTTGTATGTTAAGTTGATTACAACATCCATATTACCTTATAAATGAGAAAAGAACTTATGGAAAAAACTTATGATGCCAAGACTGCAAGGGGGGTGCCCAGGCTTTACAATGCTTACTCATTTCTTCATTTCGATGAAGATTACATAAATATATCCGCGCTAAGATGATTTTGGAGAAGAGAAAATCACTCCCTAGTCTATTATAGAAATGTGCTGACGACGAAGAATGGTATATGCAGGTCCGTTTCTTCGTCGGTCCCCCACAGTGGCAACAGTCATCTAGTAGAAGTTGGGTTTTTATTCTTCATAATCATTTTTCAAGCTCATGAATCTACAGGTAATAATCAAACTTGTAACGTTTTCTGGATGTTGTTCAATTTTTTTTTTTTAGATGAATTAGAGGATCTGGGTTATACCGATTAGTGCATTCATATTTGTTTAAAAAAGTAAACTTTAGCTTAGACAACAATTTAAAATAATTTATGACTGATTGCGTGTTTATAGTTCGTAGTGATTGATAGGTTGTTCGCAATTTAAATTGCGAATTGAAAATTGAGGTGTGTGTTGTATCTGATAAAGTTTAGTCTACCTAATTGAGTGTGTACTTTCTTTTTTATCACTAGGAGGAGTTGCATTATAACCATTGGGGGTAATAACAATGGAAAAGAATAAGGTAATTATAGACTTTTCCTAATTTCAATTTGAATCACAATGTTATTAATGTAAACTTCTTTTTGTATCGTCTTCTTTTGATATTTAATCTTTTATGCTTTATGTTGCACGCCATAGAGGAACAAAGAGTAAACAATTGGTACCATCTCAAAAGAAGAATAACAGGTTGGACGGAGTTGAAAGTGTTGGATCTACACCAAAGGGTAAAAATCGCGTGTGACGGTCTTATACATGACTAACTTCTCCAACTGCACAGTCAGAGAGAGTCGCTGAAATTGTTGCACTTACATGAAAGGGAACAAAGTGCAAATTGGGATTAGGACCAGTTTCAATGTTAACCTCAGGTTTGTGGATGTATATCATGTAGCTAGTTGATGTATATTTTACATACCCACTTTACAGAAAACATGTTATGCAAGTTGAGCATAAGATTGGTGTAGACTTAAAGTTAATATCGTCCATTGGATAACATTTAACTTCTGAAGACTTGATTAGAGTTGAGAACTTAACCTAATTTCTTATTTTTCAGCTTGCAAATCCTTCACTATACCATGATCAAGTGATTGGGACGAGATATATGCTTGTGGTGGCGAGGCATATACTAGTATCTTTGAAAGGGTGAAGGAGAACTAGTTGCTGAAAGCGCGACTTTTATTGATTGTTAGATTCAGGTGATTGATAATATTGAATCCTGCAAGAAATAAAAAATATTTACGATCGAACCTAGATCTGTATTTTTGTAAAATTAAATAATTGTGTTCGAAAAGTTTAATAGAGTATTTATAAGAAATGTTTGGGTTCGTACATCTATTTTCGTAGCTCCTTGAAGCTCAAAAGTAAAATTACCAATTCAAGTTCGGTTATCAACCAAAGAACTATCTGAATATCGGTTCTTAATATATTCACCAACATTTTTGTTGTTGTGTATTTGTAACAGTTCAGACGCATATAAGCGTTGCTTTTGTTGAGGAAAAAACCGGCACTGAATAGTTAAGTAACGAAAATACTTATCCTCACGGTTTGGCCTTTTTTTTTTTTTTGCTCTCTGAATCTCAGATTCGAGATATTTTTTTAGTTATACGAATTTAAAAATTAAATTAGGTTCGGTCATCAATCGATCTCTTGAAGCGTCTCTACAACCATTTTACTAGGCATGAAGGTACACCTAAGGGTGTTCATAGGTTAGGTGTTGTCATTCGGAAGGGGGTTGGAGCCCAGCTTGTTTCCAAGCTTCCAACTAACTTCTTGTAATTTTTCTCTTTGCATTTTGTTCTTTTCTTCTACTGTTTTTATTATGGAATATAATTTGTTTTCAATATATCAAATGCTTCGAATCTAACAATAAAATATAAGAAGTTTACTGTACTTGTTCGCGTCCTTGGCGAGAAAAGACAAAAAAAATTTATTTATTTTTTTGATCGAGATGTTGTGTTTTTGATATTTTATCGTGATCCATTAAGAATTATCATCATTGCTAGATCTAATATACCATATGATCTGAATCTAACAATAAAAAAACAAGTTAAGTGTTCTTGAACGTTCTTGGAGAAAAAAGATGATTTTTTCTTGATTGGGATATTTTGTTCTTGATATTCTCATGATCCATTAAAAATTATTGTCATCACCATGACATAACTAGATCTAGCCTTCAGTATCTCAAATATATTCACGTTCTTCATAAGAAAACCCTAATATGATTTAAATTCTCGATCCATATGAACGCTGCTAATTTAATCTCTCCAAATAAAAAACTAAATCTATTTGATGATTGATGATATTATCACACCTTAATCAAAAATCTTTTAAATCTAATATATCTTAATTTTAGAAAGATATAAAAGTAATACTAAAACCTTTTTTTTTTTTGCTGAAAAACAACCATTCATTTAACTAAGAAGGAAGTTACAACATCCATAGTGGTTCATTCCTAACCAGAGAGTCCAAAAAAAGGGAAAAGAAACCCAAGAGTCTTTAATACAGAACTTCCTAGCCCGACATGCAAGCCGGACAGCTATCTTATTCTTAAAACGCCTAATGTACACAATATTATAAACATTTCTACTAGTAATAAAGTTCCGACAATCTTCAAGAAGATCGCTGCACCTCCACCCGACCGAAGAACTGACTCCATTAACAAAATCCACCACTTGAAGACAGTCACTGACAAAAAGGACTTTGGACGAATTTAACTCCTTCACCCATGAGATAGCCAAAAAGAGCAATAGCCTCCGCACTAACTGCATCTGAAACCGGTCCAAAATCCGAACGAGAAAGCTTTATTCTTCCTGCATTATCACATAAGATAATACCCACACCCATGTTAAAGTTTTTAAAAGAACCATCTAAGAATAAAACATAACTGACAACACTAAGGGGAGTTTTAACATCTTTTCGAAGAACAAGAGTAGGACAAGGATCTATATAGGTATTAAACATTCTTCTAGTATTCAGAATAACTTTATCCAGATTTATAGTAACTTTCTTGAAGACCACATCACATCTCAGTTTCCAAATGCACCACATAACTATTGCACCAATGCTAGGCCGGCCCACAACAAAAGGCGACTGACCTAACCTTATATCAAACCATTTAAGAAAGTAGTCATCAGCCCAGGGGAGATCAAAAGAAACTAAATGTTGCAGAGACAAAGCAAACCATATATGAGAAGCCAGGGGACACTGGAAGAAAATATGAAGAACAGTTTCCATGTCATTATTGCATAAAGGACAGGAATCATCAATAGAGTTATTATAAACTTTCATTGTAGAGTTAACAGGCAGCATATGGGCAAACATCTTCCACATAAAAAACTTGATTTTAGGCAGACACCGCAGAGACCAAACCTTTTTCCAAAAAGCAGACTCTTTAGTTGTACAATAGTCATTTGTATAAGCTTTATAAGCAGATTTAATAGTGAAATTACCATCCCTGGTAAGAGCCCACATGATTTTATCCTCACGCAGAGGATTTAGCCTAATGGACTGAATTTTGATCACATCTTTAGGACAGAACAAAGAATTCAGAAGACTAAGATTCCAAGAGTTAGACTGCAAATCAATAAGTTCACTAACAAAAGCATATTTATTGAAATCAGGGTTAATAGATAAAGGGGAAGTAGTAGAATACGACAACCAGTTGGAAGACCAAATCCTTGTGGATTTGCCATTGTTTATCTTACTAACAATATTAGACCTTACGAAATTCAAACTCTTAACTATCCATTACCAAATCCAGGAAGAAGTATCTGCAACTTTATCAATTTCCAGCAAGTTTTGCCTGGGGAAATACTTGTCTTTCAAAAACTTGGAGACTAAATGATCAGGGAACTGAGTAATTCTCCATCCTAATTTAGAGATAAAGACTATATTCGTAGCATACGGGTTCTTAATACCAAAACCACCACAACTCTTAGACTTTCCTATATCGAGCCAAGAACGAAAATAAGCAGTTCTACGAGGGTTTTTCTTCGACCACCAAAAAGTTCTTTGGATAGAGTCAATTTTGGAAGTAAACTTCTTAGGAAAAGGGAAACAAGACATGTGATAAACTGCAAGGCTAGCCAGAACATGTTTTCTAACTACAGTTCTACCAGCACTGTTCAGATTAGTTTTTTTCATGTTACTTAATCTAGCATAGAACTTATCTAGGAAGAATTGAAAGGATTTAGTTCTATCCCTATTAATAAACAGAGGAGTACCTAAGTACTTTTCAGAGCTAGACAGAAATTTAATTCCTAAAGATATGGATAGTAATTTAATATGCTTATGATGCATATTAGCACTCGTGAAAAAACCAGACTTTTCAAAATTAATAGCTTGTCCAGAAGCTTTGGTAAACTTGTTTATTATCATCATAAGATTTCTAGCATAAGTAATATAAGCCTTGGAGAACAGCATACAATCGTCCGCAAAGAATAAGTGAGAAACAAAGGGACTATTGTTTCTAATTTTAAACCCATGGATTAAATTATCAGACTCAGCTTTTTAACAACATCTGAGATAGAATCTCCATACATAAAATAAAAATATAGGGGGAAAAGACAATCCCCTTGCCTAATACCTCTGGAAGGGGGGAAAGACCTCCCCCGACGACCCATTAATTAGAATCGAATAAGAGAACGTACTGATACATTGAAGAATTAACTGACATCATTCATCCGAAAAACCAAGCTTCTTGAAAACAACTATAATAAAAGGCCATTCTAATCTGTCGAAAGCTTTCGACAGATCAAGCTTAATTGCCATATAACCCTTTTTCACCCTCTTTTTCTTTTTTTTAAAAGAATGCAAAATTTCATGACTATATTATCTTGAATTTATCTATTACTAATATGACTTAAGGTGAATTTCCTTTGCTGTAGTTAAAAGCTGAACAAAGCTCTCTTGCTAGAGCTTCTGGCCCCACCAGAGAATATTTCAACCAATGGGAACCTCCCGTTTTTTCACACCACCAATATTTCCACCGGGATCACCACCGTATTCATGTGTTTTCACACCACAAATATTACCACCGTATTCCAGTTTGTAGGAAATACCATTAGGTCCGAGGAATAATATATTAGAGAGAGTCTAGTCCATTTGACCCGGTCAAATGTCTGTTTGGTCCTATTTGGTAATATAAATTATAGTTTGGTCCTAAAAATTATTGTTTGGTCCTAGGCTGATGTCATGGATGATGTATATGTCACCTTGTAGTGGCAGAAATACCCTTTTGGATAAGGACCATATATATAGTCAAAAAGTAAGAGAGAATAAATCATTCTCAGATTTACTTTCTCTCTCATCTTTTCAGATCTAATCTCTCTCTCTTTTTCTTTCTTCTTCTTTTTCCTCCTGTTAATGGCGTCTCCATTTTTTTTCTTCTCTTTTTTCCTGCTGCTGTAAACGATGGCGATGAAGGTGAAAATAGATTTAGATATTTAGATCGGTAGTTGTAGACGATGAATACGATGATGTTGATAATGTTGAATACGATTTTTAAGGGTTTTTTTTTCTTTTTTCTGCTGCTGTTGACGATGAAGATGATGAAGAAGATGAAGAAGATGAAGATATGTTGTTGCTGCTGCTGCTGCTGCTGTTGACGATGAAGACGATGGTGTTAATCGATTTAGATATTTTTTAGGGTTTTTATATGGACTTCATTTAGGTTTTTATATGGACTTCATTTCTGGAATGAAGTCTGTTTTTTTAGGTTTTTATATGGACTTCATTTCTGGAATGAAGTCTGTTTTTTTTAGGTTTTTATATGGACTTCATTTCTGGAATGAAGTGCTACAAGAAAATAAGTAAAAATTAACACGTAATGGTATTTTTGTCAGTTTTAATATTTTTAAATAATTATGGACCAAACAGTAAAGGCATTTGACCAAAGGACCAAACAGACATGTGCCCACCTAAATAAGGACCAAACGATATTTTCCGTTCAAGTTTTTATACACCACAAATATTTCCAAATTGTTAATATTAATAGAGACTTGCGTCTGCAACTAAACCCTAAATCACCAATGGTTAACCGAAACGGTGGTAGAAGACGTGGTGCCAATGTCAATCCAACACCATGTGTATCGAGAGATCAAGCACTTTACAAAACATACGTATTCCTCTCTCTCACGCTTTCTTTAATCAGCTATTTGCTTCCTCTTTTTTTTTTCTTTTTTTTTTTAAAATGTATCGCAGAAGGATTCTCTTGCTTACTAGGTAAAATTCTACGGTCGCGCTAGCCTCATCGCGCCTTCCCCGCTATTTACTCGCGGACTGAGCTGTCAAAATGAGGTGTCATAAGATTTAAGATGAAGTGGCTACACGTTGGTTTTAGAGAGAGAAAATGAAATGAAAAATTCCTTTGTTTAAGAAAGGAACAAACATAATTCTGAAACGAAAGTTATTAAATTTTTGAAACACAAAATCAAGACGGGCCTGATTTTGATCCTGGATAAATGAGTATCGAAAAAGAAGAAGAAGAATGTTTTGACGAAGGACCTCACTTTGATCTTGAATTAACAGTACAAATACAATGACAAAGAAGAACTAGAGAAAGATGATGAAGATAGTGATTAAGTAAAGGATGATGATGAAGAAGATGGGTTTGATTTTACGATTCAGTAACGGATGAAGATGGGTTTGATTTTACGATTCAGTAACGGATGAAGATGGGTTTGATTTTACAGAATCTCATGATTCTGTCTTTAAGTGATGGAAATCCTAAATTTGATTTCCTGTTGATTAGAAATTCATGGGATTTTGAATCAGGGTTTAAGAATAACATGGGTAACCCAAATCAGAAAATCAAAAACAGAGCAAAATCAATGTGGTTCTTTTAAAAAAGCAAATTTTTTGGTATTCGGGGATAAGTTGAAGTGAGCTGTAACAATGGCTAATAAGAGATTTAGAAGGAAGCCATCATCACTTTTGTAAACTAAATTCTGAATTCTTACACTGGCAAGAGTTAATGTAGTCCAAATAACTCTTACTCTTAAAAACCGTAATCCTAAAGATGGATCTGTGTTCTTTTTTTTTCTTATGAATTTCCAAAGAAACCCAATGATGACAACATCTTGAAACCGAAACTATTATGTTATTAAGTTTTAATTCTCAAACACAAAAGTAATTAAGCCATCAACTCACAAAGAATTACAATTTCTTAGATGGTTTGAAGCTAATTTGAGTCTTTATTCCATGAAAAAGAGGGAAGAACAAGACTAAGGGGAGAGATAGAGAGAAACAAAAACAATTCGAGTATTTCACATGGGTTTCTGCAGTTATTTCTCTTTCCTAGCTAGATCAGTGACATGTGATACTAGAGATCCACAACTGCTTGCCACGACTACTAGACACGTCGGAACGCGTGAAAGTAGCAAGCAATGAGCGCGTTTTCTAGCATTTTCGAAAATTCTATTCTGTTTTGGTACGGAAATTAAGTTTAGTTTAGTTTTTTATGTTATTGAATGTACATTGAGAATTTTTATTTTGATGAATCAGGATTAATTTCCAAGGGGTCAAGATTAAGCTAGGTTTTTTTATTTTAATTATATGATATGTAATTATATTTCAACCCTATTTGATTTGAGTTTTGATGTTTGTATGGTTGTTGCTGTAAAGCATATCACAGGTTTCAGAGGTAAAAAATTGATAAAGAACTCAAAAGGGTTTGATCTCCTATTACTAATGATGTCTGCTTTATATTACATAGATTTCAATTTCAATTGTGTTCAATGTAGTTTTTTGACTTTCCATTTATAGCATTGATTTTTGATTCAACTGTCCTGATTTGTAGCACAAAGGAAAGCCTATAGGCTCTACAATTGTATGTAGTAAACTGTTAGCTTATAGGTGTAACATTTTTTATTTTATTTTCACTTGATTTATTCATTCATTCGTGAGAGTTCTGTTGTTTGGCTGCGTTGTGCTATTTGTTTTTGCAGGTGGCATAACTTTGATATAGTTAGCTGTAGTATATAGAGTGTATTGTCACTATTGTGTCATCTCTGTTTTTGTTGCATATTTTGATATCTTCTCTTAATCTGTCTACTTCATGGGTTTTGATGTGTGGATTTACTATAATGCTTTGCAGGAGTTAAGAACGCTTGGGTCTTGGCAATAAGAAGTGGAGGGAGCTTTGTTTAAATTGCTTTGTAGGGTTCGGATTGTTTAGCGCAGTTATATGAAAAATGACTGTTGAGGATAATATGAAACCCAATGAGTTTATTCATAGAGAGGTAAGGGTTTTGCCTCTATTCTATTTTTTCATACCATTTCTTTTAGCGATGTGTATTATCTAATACCAAATATAGTTAGTCATAAAACCTTCCCAATCATCATACCAAATATACCAAGTTTCTAGTTGATATTTGGATTTAGTGGTATGTTCTTCTTCTCATTTGCAAGTATTGTTGTTTGCTAGAGGACACATTCTCATAATGACAAAGATGATAGAGATGTTTTAATGTGGTAACTGGAACAATGAGAATGTTCTCATATTTTCAACTGATTTTGTTTTTTAATTTTAAGCATTCAAATTCATCACCGTTAGAGGAATTTGTATTTGTGGAGGCATGAAGACCTCATATTGATGCTTATTCGTACATGAATGTTTTATTTCCGCATAATCGATGCTTATTCAGACAGCAAAAATCCTGACTAGAATTTGTATTTGTGTAGGCATCAAGACCTCATATAGACACAAAGTTACCTTAGAGGTGAACTGAATCCTCTAGATGGAGAATATAAATGTTAGGGAAGAGACCTTAGGAAATCATCTTTTACGGCCTCTAGATGGCAACTGCACCTAATGTTCAAAAGCTATGGACTTTAAACTCAATGTTGAAGTAAGAATGAGCAAAACGAGCAGGGAAAACTAGCGAGTGCGACAGTTATAAAAACCATGGGATACTAGCGAGTGCACTTACAGGATGCTTCTGTATCTTTCTGTGGTACGTTATTATCCCTCACTCCTTTAAGCGTGCATATTACTTATATGTTTCACTATTGTTTATGTAGTCTCATTTTTTCAGTGTCTTTATTTGTGTTATTTGTACGAATTTAGAGGGTTAGATATGTGTTTCTGACTTAATATATTATCTCAATTTTCGACAGGTACGATAGATTACAAGTAAGGCTATCATGGAGTGTAAACCTACAGATATAAGCCTATGTGTTTGTTACTTGGGTAATGCAGTCCTAACGTGTTTGTGGCGCTTAGGAGGGTGATCGTATGTATAAATAACGGCGGGATGAAGAAGCTCTCTTTTATGTTTAGTATTGCATCACCAAAGTAACAACCGAAATTAACAGGTGGTGGATGTGTTGGATGCTAAAATGACTTTAACCAAGCATCGTATATTGGACGACAACAGTGGAAAATTGATGTCAGAGATCGAGTAACATACACCAGTGCAAAGAATGGAGGAACATCAAATTGACAGATTCAGTTGCTTAATTTTGGTGTTAAACACTTCAGAGTTAATTAATTTTGGCGCCCGTGCAACACAACGAGAATATACTTAATTTGAGGCTTGAAGTGAAATTTTTTTTTCTTTTAGAATTACGATATATTCTTTTCATATTAGATTTTATTTTTATTATTCTCTGTCTTTAATTTCATTAATTGACTACTTTTAATATTATCATTTTTTGTATTGTTTTTTGTTTTTACAATAAAAAAAACTATTTTTTTTATTTTTTAATACTTTGATTTCTATTGCCTATTTTTTTTTTTTTTGAATCCAAAAAAAATTACCGGCTCAAAACATCTAGGCCCGTGCAGAGCACGGGCGTAACACCTAGTTGGAAATAAAGGCCGATTGAAAAGGAGAAATAATGGAATCTAGCAATGGAGAAATGATGGAGTCTAAAATAAAGGGCGATTAAAGGGACAAGTAGAGTGCACGTTGCACGTAAAGTGCAAACTTTCAAATACACCTTTGCTCCAGTATGACATTTGCTTAGCATTATATGCAAGCACGTCTGCTTTGCTGCATACGATAAATTAGGCATAGTTAAAAGCAAGTGACTACCTTGCTTTATTCACAAAGGTCGAGGGAACCACAACCACGACCGACGGGATGTTCAGATATTCTTCAATATTACCGTCTGCACTCAGTGAACAGTCTCCCTAGAGGATGACTTAGACTCGTACGTTCCTTCATTGTTAGGAGAAAATTGTTAGCAAATTTCTACAAAATTAATTAAACTTAGCAAGGCTGACATATCCACAGTTTGGAAAGATGATACTTTGGCTCTTCAAGCTAAGTCCACCAACAATATGCTATCTCGTCATAGTTTTCAGGCCGAAGGCCTAGGTTTCTCCCTGGAACGGTTGAACTTGGCAAGCGAACACGAAGCAACCAAGGGTTCAAACTTACAATAAGGTTCTTGGGGATGACGCTGTCAGGGTGAAGCTCGTCTCGTTGCAAATGGCATCAGCCAGTGTTAACCCGGAAACTGTTGCACAACATAATTGTAACTCCCAACACCGGTGTGTATTTAAAAATGAAACTGTTGTAATCAGTACACTCACATTTGGATCAACCATGACCTTCTCCAAGCTAGTTTCCTTATACGTAAACAAAAAACCAACCAAATGCAGACTATAAATTTCAACAAACCTTGTCAATCATTGTGTTCAAAATCGTAAATTTCAACAAACCAAATGCAGACTCTATGAGAAATGAATAATAACATATTATTGCTTCAATTGATTATAGCCTCGTCTAATGTCAACAGCCTAACTTAGCTTTAAAAAGCACCCTATGGAAAGTATCAAAGTAACCTATTGTTTGCTTAGTACTGTCAAATGAATCTCACCAATGAACCAAAACACCTGTATCATAAACGAATACTGAACTGTGAACATAAATGAATGCTTAATAAGAAAGAATTCTGGACATCTAGCTGAGCAATTATTCAATTTTAAAAATACAACTCAAAATCAATACAACTCAGAACGGTAGCCTCCGCCATCATCTCGTCACAGAATGAATCATCTCTGCCTCGGCCATCAGCTCGTCACATAATGAATCATCTCCGAGAAAATTATACCAAGTCCAAAGACACAACGGGATGCATTAATCGGCCTACGAACAACTCAACTAAAAGAAAAGTCTTAGCGAAAAGATAAACACCAATTTCATACATAAATTTCAATTTTAGCATACAGGGAGTTAGCTTTATAGAGGGGATAATCCATAAATAAGTAAAAATCTGAGAGCGTGGCATCATGAACATGTGTTGGTGCAGTTGATTGATTTCTGTCTAATTTGGGGATTTAGGGTTCCCATTTCTCACATGTCTCTTCATTTCAATTCCCTCGTTGTTTCTCCTTTCTGTAGTTTCAGGATTTCTCAATCGAATTGTTCTCCAAACAAACCCTGGATTTGAATTCATGTTTCTAATATCGGAGAGAAGAGGAAAAATTTGGGGGAACTGATATTCATTAGAGGGAGAGGAGAGGAAATAGATACTTTGACGTGTGAGATTAAAAGGGGGAGATTAGGTTTGACGGCTGGGATTAAATGTGAAGGCATTCAAATCAGAGGCGGTGAACAAAAAATGGTTAACGATTTTGGACTTTCCTTGCCGGCATTAAAGAGGGGAAGATAGTTAAGAGTTTGAATTTCTTAAGCAATACTAAATCCCCTAAAAGACAAAACAATATCTTTCCATTCCATTATATCATACCCTTAGTAAATTAAAATAAGCGGCAATATAAGGTTTTAGCGCAGACCACTTTTTTTCAAATAGCATACCCTTAGAGCAAGTGTTATGATGGAATCCATCCATCTTCCATCTTCTACGCCACCTCAGCACTTGGAGCTGTGGATGGAAGCGCAAGTGTAATGGTGGAATAGTAGAAACGCTATTCTTAATAGCGTTAAAAAAACGCCATTCTTAATGGAGTTAAATCTACAGTAGAAACGATATTCTTAATGGAGCTTTTTTCTCAGCCGTTAGATTCTCAACAACTCAGTTTAAATCTACGGATAAAAAAAAAACGCTATTCTTAACGGAGCTAAATCTACATTAGAAACGCTATTCTTAATGGTCAGCCGTTAGATTTTCAACAACTCAGTTTAAATCTACGGATAAAAGAAAAACGTTATTATTAATAGAGCTAAATCTACAGTACAACGCTATTCTTAATAGCGTTTCCATGGATTCCACGGACCATTCCACCAAATCATGGAACCCTGCTTGGATTTTCGGTGGAAAACCCCAACTTGGAAGCCATTAGACTTGACATTTCATGGATTTTCCACACTTGGAATAGGTTGGATTCCACCGTAAGACTTGCTCTTAGTAACTTAAAAAAGTGGCAATACAAGGTTTTAGCGCAAACCACTTCTTCAAATAGCACAAATCATTTGTCTTTCTCTTCGCAAGCTCGTTTCTGCCAGATTAGCATGTGTAGATGGGCTCTAAACCCAACATGGATGATACTAGGAGGAAAGTTTGTCATTGTTAAACTCTTCTAGCTAGCTTAATCGAGAATTTAAACCTTCACGGGATGAGACTTTATTTCCTAAGAGTGTACGGCGACCGGTGCAACAACTTCATTCCGCATCCAGGAGTTTGTCATATACTCCCTCCGTTCTTAAATAAGATGGTTTCTATAAATAGATGTTTCAAATAAATAGGCTGGTTTCCTAATTGGGAAAGTCAAATATTACTTTAATTTTCAGGAACCACTATTCTCTTAACTTATTTTAACGACAAGTGTCATGTAGACCATTTCACTTTACTTCTTTTGGTGACAAGTGTCATGGGGACCATTTCACTTCACTTATTTTATTGACAAATGTCATGAGGACCACTTTCAATGATTAGTTCTCCTAATTTCCTTAATTTTATCTAAAAACAAAACCATCCTATTAATTAGGAACGGAGGGAGTAGTTGACAATCCGGCAATAGGCGCCTCGTCCTTACTGAATGGCATACACAGGTGCCGTTCAACACATCGCTCCTCTCTATACACCACAACCAGATGGTTCTAGAGAACACTAAACAGGGAATTTTTGATCTTCCGGAAATGTGAGAATACACTAAAATTCAATATCCAGAATAAGAAAAGAAAAGCCCTGGAAACGAGCAGGAAAGAACAACAGCAAACTAATAGAACAAGAATACTATTTTACTATTTTACTAACACGAGAATACTATTTTACTAAACTAATAGAACAAGAATGAAGTATTTCTAAGAATTATTTTACAGGAAAAATCTTACAGCAGTATTAAAAGTACCTGAACTGAAATAAAATTTACAAAAACAAACCTAAATCTGAAAGTAAACAGTAAAACTTTTATGACACTGAACATGTTTGATAACATAGGGATTTAAAAGGAGGCAAGTCATTCCTCAGTTCAATCAACGTGTCATTTGGCAGAATTTCAGTCTGGTGATAAACGACTGCTACTGGCACCACTAGATTTGTTTTTCCCTGAGTATTTCTGTTCCAAGCAAATAGACAAGTTTTGTGTAAAGTAAGTGTAAAAAACCTCAACCTGATCAAAAACAGATTGATGGGAAGAAATGGTGGTGGGGAAATTCACCTGCTTTCCAAAGTCAAATGGAATGTATTTGTATTTGATCATGTGCAAGATCTGACGTTTCATTGTAAGAACAAATAAGACAATCCAGTAGCAAAGTAATATGGGCCAGAATACGGGTACATCAAACACAGAGAAAAATGTCATGAGAAATGCCACGCAGAATGCCTTTGTGAAGGAATACCTAAGACACATGTAAAAACAAGTTATTAGATTTCACCACTTACCCAAGAGAGTTTCGATCATGTATTTGGCTTGATATATCATGTGTTTAGCTGGTAAGAGAAACCAGAAAAGAAAAATCACTAAGATAAATAATCTGAAAAGAAACAGACAGCAAATTGGGACACCACCACAAGAACTGAAACCTGAAAATGGAAGGCCCTTGACAAAGAAAGCACAAAGCACAATTGATAGTCCTAATAACTGCTGCTGAGACTTTATCAACTGATTAAATATTACGCCTGAACTGCTGACAGCAATGACACTCAAAAAGCAGTACATACTATGACCAACAGGTTCAAGTAAGAGCAATCTCGAGATCCAGATCTGTGTATTGCTATTACATGGAACTCCTTCATTGATAATAAAAAAATCACCCCAGATCAAGTTAGTAATGCGGCATTCAAGTGATTTGACGGGTAACTACTAGGTTTGTATACCATTTTCCCATTAACAAAGAACAATCAGAATAAGTATACAACCCATAGTTGTTTCTTTGACAACAAAGTTGTGCACTGACGTGACATCCCAGCATTAATGACGGGTCCCAATAACAGATCACTTGTATACCACTTCCTATACCATCTTCCATATTATCATGTAACACCAGGTAATATAATTTCTATACCACTTATTCTATTTGGTTAGCTCCAGATACCTCGCAACTCCCTAAAACTTCATGTCGTAGTATGGTATGTTGTTACTTTGCTATTTACTCTAAGGGTGTCCTATTAGCTCATCACTGAAAACATGATAGCTTTATGAAGATTTTCTAATTCCTAATAAATCTTTTAAGAAAACAGTGGTGGACCGTCCTTTCTTACACAGATCTCAAGTTCATTTTGATATGAATTCTCAATATTACAGAAAAAAAAAGGAAACAAAGCAGTTAACTGGTTGTAAGTAACATAGAATGACCTTAACTATTCAGATAACGACAACCTGTATAAAAATCATGAAAACTTACAAAGCAAAACGTAACAAATTACCAGAACTTAAACTCGGGAAGTCGACGAATGAAAGGTTTGAATTCATCAGAACCTTTAGTAGGCAATGAGGGACCATCCATTACCTCGAGTTCTGGATCAACCTTCGGTGACAGAAAACCAATCAATAGATTCAAAAGATAAATGCCCAAACCATAAGAGATGATATAAAACCCTTGAACATAATAAACACGTAGAATGTAAATCAGCGCAGCAACTAAAGTTCCAATCCATCTTTGAACTGAATGAGGAGTTGATCTATCCAAGTAATACTGAAAAGCCATTGAGAAATCGTGTCTCCACTTTGCCAATGGTGCCATAGCTGGTGATGCACCATCACCCTCTCCTCCCTCCATCTGATTAGTTATTTCAATTATCCTTGCATTCAATCTACAAAAATCATCATACAAACTTTAAGAGTCACTCAAATTCAAACTACAAAACCCCAAATTGGGAAAAAAAATGGCAATAAATCAAGTAATTTCCATTATTCCGTTAATATTAATACCTTTTCTTAGTTCAAGAAACCCGGATCTTAACTTATAGATCTTTTCTTTCAAAATACAGAAACAAACCTAAACTCCCTTTTCGATCGGAAATTTCAAAGATCAAACCCTAAAGAGTTCCTGTAAACAAAATCATTGAGATCTGAAATCATTTAATAATTGCATAAATAAAGCCTGAATTTAACAAAAATCTAACTAGAAAAACATCAAATCCTCATTTAAATCGACAACAATGAATATTAGAAAAAAATAAACAAAAGAAACAAAGAATCAGTGAAGGATATATATGTTTTGCTTACAGAATTGTTAGGGTTTGAATCTGAGCAAAGCAAAGCTGATGTGTTTTACTGAGAAAGAAGAGGAATTCAGGTATCCTTCTCACAGAGTGTGACAAAATCTATCATATGGAGTCGTATTGTTCTCGGAAGATACGAAATCGGATTGTTCTCTTTTGCCGAGGGTCGTGTAAACTGGGTGTCTCCCTCCCTTTCTTCGCTCTTTCTAGGTCTCGGTCACTGTGTCTTGGTTAACTCAGTGGTCAGAGTCGGATACGGTGAAGGCCCATCCCATGTGTTGGTGATGTGTGACGGTGTGTGAAATACATTGATTTCTATTTTTATTTTATTTTATTTTTTTGAAGGAAAAAGGCAGTGCCTGATAATTTCATTGATATGAAATTGTGGTTACATGATCAATTACATCAGAAACAAATGGAAAGAAACAACTAGTACAAACTTTACAGATTTCAAAACTTAACAATAAAACCGAGTATTGTACTATTTTTCAATCCATCGACGAAATTGATATCTTTCTAATGGTTATGATTTTAAACCATTTTGATTTTTGATCTTCAGATTCTTGATCATCAACATCATATATGTTATATGGTTCCATATTGAAGAAGTAATAAGCCCAAATCGACATCATCACAATCAACATCGGTAATAATTTCCGAAGTAGATTATCGTCTTTCATAACGTACTTGATAACGATGCAACATCACCACCAGAAAAAGCCATTATGGCTATCATATAAAAAATCTGAATGGTATTGAGAAACCATTAGATCTATAAAAACAGAGAAACAATCCCTAAAAATTATTGGAACAACAATTACTTTTATTGAATATTTACATAAAACTAAGAGAAATAACCTTGATTTACCCGGAAGATTTGAAAAATCAAATCAAATCCGAGAAAATCAAGGAGATTGAATGATGAGATTGGTAGTTTTTTTTTCTTCAGGAGTTTTGGGGGAGAGAGAAAAGAGAGAAAGGATACATTGATTTCTACTGAAGGTGGTAAAAAGAAGGGAACTTTATCTATATACCCCTAGTATGGGACCCATTGAAAAATACCCTTTCAAACTTAAATTATACCCCCAAGCTTCCAGAAGCCTTATCCTTTTAAACAACATTACCATACTACCCTTTCCTATATATTGTCCACCATTACTAATAAACACAACCGACGACCACCACCACCACCAACCACCACCACCGTCCTCCACCACCGCCAACCACCTCCACCGCCAACCACCTCCACCGCCCCAACCACCACCACCACTGTCCTCCACCGCCGCCAACTACCGCCACCAACAACCACCACCATCGCCGCCACCAACCACCACCATCGCCGCCACCAACCACCGCCGCCAACCACCAACAAGCTGCAGCCACCAACAACCACCACTTTCCTCCGACAATCACCACCAAGCCACCGCCACCGCTAACCACTACCACTTTCCTCCACCGCCGCCACCGCCAATCACCACCAACAACCACCGCCCACCATGTGGAGTCAACTTGTTGAAGCCGTTGAAGTTGTCTCCAAATCTGAGGCAGCTAGCTTAAGTTGTCTTTAAAAGTGAAGGCAAATAGCATAAAGTTGTCTCCAAATTTGGAAGCAACTAGCACAAGTTGTCTCCAAATTTGGAAGCAACTAGCACAAATTTGTATAAAAAAGAAAAAAAAACATATTAGTGAACCTGGTGTGAGTCGAACACACATCCTCTGACACGAAGTCAGTCATGCTACTATTGCACCACAGATTCGTCGCAACTATTCTAAGATGTACGTATAAAGATAATTTCACATGCTCCTCAAAAAAATGGGCCGACTAGCTCAAGTTACCTCCAAATTTGGAATCAACTGGCTCAAGTTGTCTCCAAATCCGTCGCAACTATTCTAAGATGTACGTATAAAGATAGTTTCACATGCTCCTCAAAAAAATGGGCCAACTAGCTCAAGTTACTCCAAATTTGGAATCAACTGGCTCAAGTTGTCTCCAAATCTGGAGGCAACTGCTCTAAAAATATGCGTGATGCTAAAAATAAGAAAGAACAACAATTGGTGAGTTGATTCTCGAACAATCTAACAGTACAGGGAACACAATGGATAATTAACAGAGATTAAGAACCACATCCTAAGAGTATGGAAATGCATATGATGAGGTTACAATTTACTCCATTCCAGAGAAAGAAACAAACACTATCTATATGGGGTTTAAACCTATATCATAGCTCAGATTGAGAAAAACTTACAGAACTACTAGCCAAGTAAATAAGGTTAATTTTAGTCTTTTGCAGTGATAATGAACCTTGCGAGAAGCACTCTAGTAGCATACACTGTGTGATTTTTCCACCAGTTTCTAAGCCAGTTATCCAACGCGTAACCCTCTGAAAATGTACCATATCGAGATTACCAAAATCAGTACCTGCAAAAGTTTTCATTTAATTTGATAAAATGAGACGAAGTTGACACTATAAGAGAATAAAGAACACATCTGCCAACTATTTTTTGTTTCAAGTAAAAGTGCATGAGAATTCCAAGTGGAATACAAGAAAAAATTTCTCGAAAAAATAAGAGCCAACTAGCTCAAGTTGCCTCCAAATCTGGAACCAACTAGCTCAAGTTGCCTCCAAAATTGAAAGCAACTTTCTCAAGTTGCCCCCAAAATCTAGAGTCCAAGAACGAAAATGGAACAAACTAGATAAAATTAAACTATTATTAATCCCAAGCCAGAATAAGACCATGCACAAATGTTCTTTGCAAACCAAATAAACTATAGAATAAGCTGCTACTTCTTCATTAAAAAGTGATATACCAAACTAACTAGATGTACAACAAACTAAACAGACTTAAGAAAACATACTAATTCAAAGTACCAAAAGAAAGTTTCGGACACATAATGCAATTGATACACTACACTAGCTAATTTCACTACAGATTCATCTCGAGGTGTCAACTTCATAATTGGTCGTAACGCTAAAATAAACAAACCCTTGCATCCTTCATATGAAGGCTTAATGTTTTCTCCTGTCACAATGCTAAATCTTTTGGCTAATAAACCATGAATTCCATATTACATACGAATTTCTGCTTCCCAGGGGAAATATGCATATGCTCCCATCAAATACCATGTATACTTAAGATCTCATGTGGTGAAATCCTAACATATGACAGTATCCAATCCACAATATTATAGTAAGAACTACTGACTAATTAAGTATATTAGGCGAGAACTACTGACTACTATAATATGCTTACTATAGGTGCAAATAATCCACAGGGACAGGTGGAACCATCCTGGGCGAGGGCGCACCAAGAGAAGCAAGCACTAGAAGCACTGAATCATCTCATCAGATATGGGCGCGAGAAAATAGGAATGGAGACAGCTCGAGAGGTCGACATAAAGGAGGGGAAAAGTTCTGATGTGATGCTCATCGGGTTCGAGGGTAATTAATGCACTGGCAGAGTTGGTGAAGAGATAAGAAAAGCTCTGTCAAAATGGGACTCGGCCAGGAATCTAAAGGGCGACGTCGGTCATCTCCACCAAACGAACGACATCGGGTGAGGACACCACTCGGCTAGATGTCTCGACTCGAGCAAAAGGGAAGATCGGCTGAAGCATCAGCTGGTCGTCCGAGAAGAACATCAAGGAAGCTACACCAGGTCCAACACCGTAGTATCGATGTATCACCATATGTGTGATAGGGTGTAGAATACATCCTATTTACTATCTATTGTTTATGCTTTCTTTGCTATTTTTCTTGTAAATTATGTATTTTACGCTTGTTTTGAGTTTTATAGCCACTATGGAGTCGCACGGAGGAAAAGAAGAAGAAACTATCCAATTTGAGCAAAAGGGCAAAACTGTCATTTCATGGGCAAACACTATCTGGAGCCCAGTCAAGGTTACGGGGCAACTCTTTTGGAGAAGTATTAAAAGACAGCCAGCAAATGTTAAGGGGCTGCCAGATGGTTAGCCCTTAGCAAGGTAACCGGATACTGAATAACAAACCCTATTCTTATAACCCTAAATTTGAGAGTCGTCTCTCATTCATTCATTCCAATCATTTGAGAAGAAATAAAAAGCAGCAGTCGCTGCTATTTCAACAGACCAGATAGAGACCAAAATCGAGAAATTGAGAAGCAGACGAGACTCGAGAGTTGAGGGAGCTGATGATTTTCATGGTTATGAGGCTAGGATGAGTTGCAGACAGCTGAGAGAAGTAACAGGGGTTGGTTCGCTGCTATAAAGGGTGAGATCGATAAAACAATGAATTAAATTGGCAGAGTTGAAGAGAAATTAGGTTTAAGCGCTGTTGTCTCAGAGAAATTGAGATTCAATTGAAGGAAGTGGGTAATGGTGTTGTTGAAGGCGATTTAGGGCTTGAAAAGCAGATGGAAATTTGGTTGACCTGCGATTCGAAGCTGATGCCGTTAATGGTGCTGTTGATGCTCAAGAAAAGGGGGATCTGTTGGATGTGATGAATGGGTTCGAATCAGAGAACGGGTTCGATCTGAGATTGAAGCAGAATTGGAATTGGTGCTGTTTGAGAAGACATTGGTTGTAGCAAGTGAATGGAGAAGCAGAATGGGTGTCGTTGTTATTGTTCGAATCACAGAGAAGGAATTAGGGTTTCGATATTGAAGAGGAGCTCAGAGAGGATGAATCAAAGATGGGTTTATGGCTAATTTAAGGGTTTCTGAAGCTGCTGTTGATTAGGTCGAGAAATTCAGAGAAATTGAGCTGTTATTCAACACAGAGAGATGAGAAAATCGATTCTGTGGATGACTATTAAGAATGGGTTTCGGTGGCTGAGTTAGATGAAGAACAAAGAATGGATTGAGTTGGATCTGTGATGGAGTTTGATGTTTAGAGTCTGAGGTGGAGCAGCGATCTGAGTGAACCAGGGAGGATGATGGTGAGTTGTGTTGCTGTAATCGAAAAGAAACTCTGGTGGAGTTGTGGGCGGAATAGAGAAGCTTAAAGAAGCACTGAATGTGTTTGAAATGTTAGATGTATGTGCTAGGAATTCTTAACAGGAAATGAAGCAGAAGTGAGGCCTGAATTCGGCCGGGAAGTCCTGTAAATAGCCGAAACTCGGCCGGTTTTCTGCACCGGCGAGTCAACTCGGCGATGACCGATCCAGCTCAGTGATCCAGCCTGACTCAGTTGAGTAAGACGATTCAGACCAGTCAGATGTCTAACTGACTCGGCTAACTCTCCTCTTTTGACCCGATTGACTAACGCGGACTGACGGTTTGACCCATTTGACCGTTAGTCCTAACGGTGGACTGACGGAATATTCCGTCGAATATACCGTTGACGGTGAAGAACTCAGGTGATCGGCGGCGACTATTCCGTCCGGATTCCGGCCATAATACCGGTTTTCCGGCGACCAAAATTCCAGAATTTTCTGTGGACTTCTCTCATGGGTGTGAAGACTTGGACTAGGAATTAGATGGAGAATTGGGCTCAAATTTGGAAAGAGAAGATAGAAGAATTGAGAAAGGCTTGGATTTGGAAATTGAATTGCTAAAGGAAAAGGATTCTATTCCTTGGAAGATTTGGAGAATATTGAAGCCTATAAATAGAGAAGTTTTACACATCTTTTTACACACATCTCTACACACACAACACTTTTCTTTTCTTATTATTTGTGTGAACTCCTTAACATGAGTAGATAATTTTATTATTGATTGAGGATGAATTCCTAGTTCTTAATATGATTTAAGTTTTTGTTTTCAATTCTATCTTGAAGTTTTTCACATAATTATCGTTTGTTTTTACTAATAGGAATGATCTTAATGACATTCATGATTGATTGATAGATTGTTTGGGTGGCCAACTAAATTGATTTATTAATTTGATCTAAAGCTAGTGAAAGTTAGGGGACAAGTAATCGTTTCTTGACTCTTTACATAAGTAGCAAACACGAGACCTTGCGGAGGGATTCCATGGAGCAATTGTGTGTGAAAACAACGTTAGCAAGTAGACCTTGATCTAAGAGTCTAACTACTAATATTGACCTAATAAGTTCATAAATCTTAATGCGTTTATTTAAATTACATCTAGAGTGATCTACTACTAGGTGGTTTGGTAAATATAATCCGGTAGTCGAGAACTTCCGTATCCGGTGATACAAGGGATTTAGGGGTTTAGCACTGATCTAGCTGCTTTACCTACGGATGGTGATAATTTGTGACTAATAACAAGTAGAAAAGAACATAACTTGATTCATTGTTTCGTAACGAAGAAGGATTCCTTGGTCTTGTCTCTCTTATTGCTTTCAACTTTATCTTTTAATTGCTTTGTTTATTTTCTTTTGCTTTATACATCCCCCTTTTGTGACAATTTTTACAACTAGAATCTCTTGCTCCTCGTGGGAACGAACTTGACTTCCATTATATTATTTTTAATTGAGTGGAAATATTAATTAATTTGATTGCACCTACGACATGCATCAATGTGACTATAAATAGAGGCCATATAGAGAGGTAAAGGGCAAGTAAGAAAAAAAAAGGAGAGAGAGCAGACCTAGAGTATTGAGAGAAACATACATCTTGTAATCGTGAACCAAGTAATAAAATCATCCTTTCACCCCGTGGACGTAGGTAATCATACCGAACCACGTATATCTTGTGTTCTTCTACTTCTCTTGTTTGCTTTACTTCTTTGTGCATGTTTTGAGATTCTTTGGATGTGGTAGTAGAGTTTTCTACATCTACATTCTGGCACCGACTAAGGGGACCGTGTAACATCTTCGGATACCTTGAAATCGGTTACCAAAAGAGAGAAATCCAAGCTCCTAAGTCACCTTGCGTGTTAGTTGAAGCTAAGGGAGAAACTCTTTTGGTTAAAAGTGTTGATAGACAAAGCTTGCGAGATGTTCTTGTTTTTGTTTTCCTAGTAAGACCTTGTTAATTTTGGTATAGGACTGTTTTATTAGCACCAATCGCTTCTGTTTTCGGTTAAATCGAGTTGTCAAGATTAAATCTTCAAGCTAGGCTGTTTGCTTAAGTTGTCTAAGCGAGCTATTAGAAGATCAATAAGCTCCCGAAATAACATCTTTTGATGTTGGTAGAAGCTAGAATGAAATTCCACCTCGCTGGCCTATTTTCTTTTCATCTCTAATGGTTGAAATACATGGGTTGCTAGATTTGTCGTTTTAAGTTTACCTTTGTGGTTAAAAGCTCGATTTTGTTACATTTGCTTTTACTTACTTAAATCCTTAAAAAACTCGCGGAATTTTAGTTTAAAAGGAAAAACTTGTTTAGTTATCTTCATCGTCTTCACTTCATCGAATAAGATCCGTGATATCTCTTACCTCATGAGTAAGGGATTCCGGTCGGGCAAGTTTGATTAATCTCTTTACGGAGAGTTAAGTGCTTTCGATTGAGTACAGCTTTTTTGGGTCAAAGATCGCCTTGTTTTCGATCTAAGATAAAACGTAATAACACCTCCAAGCTCCCGAATGGATCATCTTTGATGACCGGTAGAAGCTAAGTTGACTTGTTATTTCATCGATTGGACCTTCTTAGTGAGTTAAACAAAGTACAACAATGGTGGAGGCAAGGCTGACTCGAAGTCATCGAGTTCAGTTTTCCGGAAACTACGGCTGGAAGGAATTTAGTGAGCACTTCATTATTAAGTCTCATCTTGATCCTACGCTAAAAGCCTCACAGCATCAGTGAACGGTCGGCACAACAGTTGGTGAAAGTTATCGTATCGTCAACCATAGTCAAGAAAGAAATCTTCCAACCTAACGTACGGATGATTAATAACTTCTGGCACTAAGAATGTTAGGACAAATAATGATTAATGCATAGAGAAAGTACCGAAAGCGATGTGTTGAGACAGCTTTTCAGAAAATTGTCCTTTTGCGGTCAAAACCACTCGACTGCTGAGATCAACACGCTAGCATAAATGGAAGTGTACTACAAAAACTTTTTCCACCTTACACAGCAGAACTGCTGTACTTCATCCTTAACCTTTTCGAAAACAGTTCGAAGTAAGTGCTGTGTACTTTGCTGACGTAGGTAGGGACGGACGGGCGAGCCGAGGCATAAGGGCAACACTGAAGGTGATGGCGAGTACCTACAGAACGAGTAGGATTCTCAGGAACCGAGCCACAGCAGGATCCAGTGTGCAAGAAGGACTGACAGATTCCCGACACGAAGATCATCGGCAAAATAACCAAGGCGAGACTCAGGCACTAGGCAAAGGCATGACTACTGTTGATGAGGAAGTCGATCTAGGCCGAGACGACGATCTCCCACCTGATGAGTGCCAAATATTGCATATTTATACATCTATTTATTGGCATTTAACTCATCTTTTGTGTTCAGAAATCAGATATTATCCCAGATTCTCTGTTTTCTTTGTTTTCAAGAATAAATATTTGTACTAATTAATTTTGTATTTTTAGGTAGTAAATAAAGCTCGGAGAAATTGAGGAGCCAAAAGAGCAAAGAATTGGAGACAAGCGTCTATGGAGCAGAAAGCCAAAGTCCGCGCGCATCAGTTGCAACCCAACAAGTAGCAACTCATTTACAAGACTTGGGCTCGAGCTACCCACGACCCGGATCCGAGCCCGCACCATTTGAGCCATTCAGATCTCGCCCAGCTGCATCCAACGCTCGCTTCAAACTTCACATCATCTCTTGATGCTCCCGCTCCACACCAAAACTGCTTATATCCTGAGCCGTTGAGATTTCTTCCCCTAGATCCGACGCTCGCTCCATCATTCTCATCGTCCGTCGCTGCGCCTGCTTCACAACGAAACCTCCTACACATATACCCCCATTCGACCTAACCCATTCCTCTCTTCATCTTCTCTTTCTTCTCCATACCCTCAGCAGAGAAAACCCATCCCTCTCCTCTTCCTCCCATGCCTCATTGCGAGCAATCATCATCACCACCATCTTCTTATCACTGACACCAACACCAACAACTCCAGCAGCCGCCTCAGCCACCTTCACCTCTCCTCTAGGTCGAGCTATCTCTCTTTTAGCTTCTCCATAACCCTAGAAGCTAAATTAGAGATAACTAGAACTAGGGTTTCTCCAACAATCGACGCATGGAGCTCAGAGACAAGACAAGAGAGTATGGGTGATTGGGTATGCATTTACTTTTCAATTTAAAATAAATTAGGGTTTGGAGTGCATGTATAAATAGAACTGAGGTGAGGATGTTAGAAGTTTATGCCTGGGCTAGCCAGAGCACCACTTTAGATTTAATTTGTTATTTGTTTGAATGTTCTAATTTAATTTATCAGGGTGTTGATGAAACCCATGATTTCTATGTCAAGCACATCTAAATTAGGTCTTATTCTTCTGTGTGATATTATGAATGATTAGTAGTTAACTAATGAAGCTTACAAGCTGTGATGAGTCATCTTTGTAAGAAGACAACTCATACTAGGGGTTAGTTAGCAAAAACTAGTTAATAAACATCTAGTTTTGAGCTTTCATGGAAAGCTCAAGAATTTGGCTTAAGTTAGATTGCCTGCACATGAAATTAGAGGTGGATTCACCACCCTGGTGCTCTCCAATTTGTTATAACCTTTTGATACCTTAGCCTAGAGTCACTACAACTCAGTCGCATCGACAATAACCTACATCTGTGTTACACTTCCCTTGATTTCAGTTTAACAAGCCTTAGATCAACTTAAGCACCACAAGTCTCTGTGGGATCGACCTGTACTTGCCCTTGCTTCCAATAGGCCTGTGCACTTGCAGATTAAGACGTAGGAAAATACATTTTTACAGACCTACCAAGTTTTTGGCGCCGTTGCCGGGGACTTGGCGTGTGCCCTATTGATCATTGGCCTGTCTTTACTGAGTTTCATTTCACCCTGTACATATTCACTTTAAATTTTTGCCTTTAGCCCTGTGTTAGTATAACTTAGCTGCTAGTGCTCTTTTTTTTTTTTTTTTTTTTTTTTTTTTCTTCATATTTTTTTTTCTAACTCTTCGTTAATCTTAGCTGTATATCTACATCTCTCGCACTGTCATTCCATCTCGTTATTGCATCATACATCTGCTAGTTTTTCTTTTTAATCTTGTTTACATCATCCATAGCTTACATTCACAACCTTTGCATCTTGCATCATTACCCTGTCTTAGAGTAACTTAGTTGTGTATTTTTTTCAACTTAGCTTAACTGTTTGCATCTTCAGTATTTTGCATCTTCAGCTGTTAGTCAGCTGTTAGTTAAACTTTTCTTTGTTATCATAATTGCACATCAGCTGTTAGTGTAACTTTTATCATCTGCATTTTTATCTGTAGTTGTAACTTAGTGAGCATCTTAGCCCTATCTTCGTTGTTTGTTTGGGAATTGCATACTTCTGAGTACTGACCAGCTCAGTTGAGCCAGCAGGTGCATGCTACACTGATGCTGAAGCAAGGAAAGCAATAAGGAGCAGAACACAGTGCTATTTGGGCTAAACCAGGTGTCTATGGTGCAGCTGAGCCAACCTTCTGCTGCCCCTGCTATCTATAATATTCATGTGAGTGGCTCCTCGGTATTTGAATTGGACACATGTTAGCTGAGTATGCTGTGACTTTGTGCTGAGTTGTATGAGCATCTATACTTGTGAACCATCTGTGCATTATGTTGTATGACCCAGTGAACCTTGCATACCCTGTGGCTGCTTTCAACCTTGACCTTGTGCTGCATAATCTGTGCATGACACAACTGTGCTGTGTAATCTCTACCTAGCAGCTACCAGCACCATTGTGTGTGTAGCCCTGCCAATTAGGTGGCATTGTGTGTGAGTTTTGTTGCCCTCTGTTGTGTTCATTTACCAGTATGAGCCTGAGCAACAACCCAGATAAACCAGATATCTGCAAACCCCAGTTGACAAATTCTGTGGTAGGCTGTAAAAATACCGAAAGTGTGTATTTAACTTGTGGCTGGCATGATGAACCCTTGATGCTTTGAATAACATCCCATGCTCACCTGAGAGACCCTCTTCTTCTTTGTGAATGAGCTATCCTGTCAGCCTTTGAATCATGTGTCTAAGTTTGAGAGGCTCTGCATCATCTCTGCTGAGCTGTGTAATCTGTGCTTGAAATTGCTGATAGATCTTGTGAACCTGCACTCAGACTTGTGTGTGCTCATTTGCCAATTTGTGAGCACAGCCTGTGCATAAGCTGCTCAGGTTTTCTTGTGCTGTCCTTGCTCTGGGCAACTCAATTTGTGCTTTAACCCTGCACAAAAACTTGGCCTATGCACACAACAGGCATAACCCTCACACAACCTGTGCTGAACATAAATCAGCCTAACTTGTGATGTGTGAACTTGCCAATCTGTGCACAAGCTGAAGCTTGCATAAGACTGAGCAGAGTAGTCCAACATAAGTCGGTTCTCAGAATCGGCTCCGTGCAATTTAATCCAAACTAGGCTTTGCAAACTGCTTTGGCCGAACATAAACACAAGGCCAACCAAAATAAATCCCACACAAACCAAAGCCCTCATAAACCAAATCCCTTTTAAACCAAACTAAGCCCACTGTGCACTGGGCTTCGCACAACATCTGAACACACAACCACTAGGCTTTGCACCTTCCTGAAGCCCAACCAATGTGCTATACCATTTTGATCTGCAAAAACTGGGCTAGAACCCAGTTCCACTAGCCTTCCCACAACAGGGTTGTGCATTTGCACAAGACCTGGGCTGTAAACCAAGCTTGAAGCCCATATAAACCAAGCTGTACATTCCCAAACAAACAACAAGCCCACAAAACCAAAGAAATCCACAAAACCAAATCTGAAGCCCGCAACCACTTGGCTTTTGCATAACCTTTGGGCTGGGCTTTGCATCACTTGGGCTTAGCTTCCCTGTTTTGAGACATCATTAGTTTTACATGCTTGCTGTGTGCTAGGCTATTTGAGTTGCTAGATCATGTCAGGATTTTGGTCTGCAACTGGGGCTGGAAACAAATCCATTAGAGAGCTTGCCTACGGGCATGCTTCACAGTATGAACTCCCCACATACCATAGTGATTTTAGGGAATATTATGAGCCTTCTCAGGGCCCTGACTCCACATACCCTAATCATTATGAGCACATGTATCATCCACCACAGGTTGAAAATGAACACTTTTCCCATACCCAGTCATCACTTTTAGATCAATTAGAAGCTCAAGTATCTGCTTTAGAAAGGCAATTACATGAGAATTCTGTCGAATCTAATTCCCCTAGGCAATATGAAATGTATGCTTGTACCTTATGTGGTAGCTTAGACCACCCTGCTGAGAACTGTTATATTTTGCATGATTTTAGACAGTCTAGGGAAAGCCATGCTAATCCAAGGTAAGAATTGTCTAAAAGTGACTATGACCATGCACACATGCATCATCCATCACCATGGGAGGATGAACAATGTTATACTCCCCCAACCCCTTGTATGCAGTCACTAATGGAAAAGTTCATAGAGCAACACAATGATATACTTGGATGGAAAGCATTGCATGAGCATCCCTTCTCTAGTGAACCATATGCACAACCATACACTGAATATGAACCTAATCTAAAGGTAGATGAGTACACTGGAAATGCTCAAATTTTGAATGGGGAGATGAATTTTTGTTATGATGATGATGATGATGATTATGATATGTTAGAAGAACATGTGTATGCTGAAAATATGATGGAATCTTTGAGTTCAGAGACGTTAGGCGTCTCTTCTGTGAACCCTATGAATGATACTTCTTCTAACATTCATACATGTGATGTTAACTCTGAGTTTGGGTTTGTGAAATTCTTCAGTGACAGTGAGCACGCTACACAACTTGTTTGTGACTTAAGAAAGGATGAATCTTCTGTTGACACTAATGTTCTTTTGGATCATGATATTATTTGTGTGTCTGATTCCCTGCCCATGTCACAACATGTTGCCTCCTCTGATGATTATGACATGGAGATTGATGAATTGTTCTATGCAGGTGAACATGATTTACCTTCATCTCGACCTTAGGAAAGTAGGTGATGGTGCAAATGATCTTATACATGAAAACCACTTAGATGTACCTAATCTCTCTCCTAAGGCACAGATTGAAACTCCTCCACCAAACCTAGGTGTAGTTTGTAACAAAATTGCAAAACCAACTTTTCTGAAAATGCATAATCTAGGCCTAGAGCTTTGTGCTTCCCAAGTCCTCTTGGACTATTTTGCATCAACCACTTTTAAGGAACCACAGTTGGAATGTGTATGTCTGCCTATTTTTAGCAAAACTCATTTTGAGTTAGACCTTTTGCATGATGTACCTTTAAAATTGCAAGATTTTGTGCTCAAGAACACATCTGTTGACAAGTTTAGGTTTGGGGGTAACTTGTTCACGTATGCAATCTTTCCTGCACTCTCATGTTATATGTGTGTAAGGCTGTTGATGTTTGTACATATTGTCTTTTGGGTTGATCCTCAACTCTTTAGATTGTTGGTGTATGGTGAATTTTCATTGTATATAATCCAGTAGGACTTGTTAATTTTCTTTTCTTGAATCGGTTGAGTCTTCTTGTGCATATATTGTGCTAATCCGATATGATCTCCACTGAGAATGTTGGATTCTAGCCTTGACAAATGAAGCTCTAACCTTGCTCCCGCCGACATACCGGTAATCTCTTCCCTTTTCTCTTATCAACATAGTTCTCTTGGTATGTGACTGTTTAAATTTTTTCTATCTGTTGACACATTGAGGACAATGTTTGATTTAGTTTTGGGGGTGCATTTGCATTTGCATATAGAGTTTTTAGTCTTTTATTTCAAAAAAAAAAAAAAAAAAAAAAAAAAAAAAAAAAAAAACTTTTTGTAAATAAAAACCTCCAACTTTTAGAGATTTTAGAGTCACTAGCATGCTTCTAGCTATGTTTACATAGAGAGTCTGACCGAAATAACAGAACTTGGAAGTACTGGAAAACGCAATCGGGTTTCTTAGTTGATTAGAGCGTTAAAGATGGATTTAACCATACCGGAGAGCAAATTAGGTGTTGTTTAGATATTCGGTAGTAGAATTGTGATCACCCATAGTGGAGACTACCCATTTTACATCAAGTGAGGCACCAACCTTCAATTTTTTGCAACTTTCTAGAAAAGCTGTTAGAGTGTGTGTCACCGTACGTCAATTCCGGGTAGGAATGGTGAGCTACCCAACTTCGCACCACTTTCAGCACTACTTTTGATCTCTTGAGTGCTATTTTTTGTCAATCATGAGGGTGACGTTTAAAGATGAAAACTCCTTCTAAATATCGATTTGCAGTTAGCATCACTCTCTCCCTCTCAATCAACACATTCATAGAAACACATCATCATCAAGCGGAGCATCATCAGAATATTTGAAGAAAAGTTGAAATAGTCCAAGGTTACGTGCAACAAAGAAAAGAAAATAGGATGAGAATTAATGAAGTTTGTGAAATCAAGACAAGTGTAAAAAATTGAGTCTTATTGTTTTATTGTTATTTTCATTCCAAGCTTAAAAAAAAAATTAAAAAAAAATGTATGTTTGTCAAGTTTTTGTGAAGTTCAGAAGTTCGTCATCAACATTTGAAGACCGAAGATTGAAGACGTTTCTATGAATGCTGAGAGAGTGATATTAATTGTCGATCGGGTGAGAAGGTAAGTGAGTACTCCCACCCTTGATAAATGGTTGATTTCCTTTCTTAGAGATCATCAGAAAAGATTCTTTTTGTCCACACTTCTGTGGAATCTCCAGAAATTATTTCGGAAGGTTATCCTTCTTACCTACAACGTGTGCAGGATTTCTCTCTTTATTCCTGCCTGCACACATGAGAGACTAAAAAGCGATCTTTTTGAGTGCAATTATCATAAAACCCTATTAGTGAGGCGAAGTCGAGGCTTATGATCACAATCGAATCCGAATTCTTTCATATGGTATGGTTACTTCTCGCTCAAAGACTTAAGGATGAGAATGCGTTCTTTGATAGTTCTAACTTCTTACTAGCATGCGAAACTCTATGTCCTCATAGCTCCTTGGATGCTTAAGACTCTTTTACACTCGAAGTTGGAGAAGGTTTTGTGGGTACACCTCTGGTAAACCCTCACGAGACTACAACTCGTCCACTAGGGACACCTAGGGGTTTAAAGGAGTTAGTGCATACGCTAAATGCATTCGAGAGACTGCGACAGGGGTATAGTTAGGATTTCTTCATTTCTGTTTCACTTGAGGACAAGTAAAATTCGGGTTTGGGGGTATTTGATGAGTGCCAAATATTGCATATTTATACATCTATTTATTGGCATTTAACTCATCTTTTGTGTTCGAAAATCGAGATATTATCCCAGTTCTCGTGTTTTCTTTGTTTTCAAGAATAAATATTTGTACTAATTAATTTTGTATTTTTAGGTAGTAAATAAAGCTCGGAGAAATTGAGGAGCCAAAAGAGCAAAGAATTGGAGACAAGCGTCTATGGAGCAGAAAGCCAAAGCCCGCGCGCGCATCATTTGCAACCCAACAAGTAGCAACTCATTTACAAGACTTGGGCTCGACCTACCCACGACCCGGATCCAAGCCCGAACCATTTGAGCCGTTCAGATCTCGCCCAGCTGCATCCAGCGCTCGCTTCAACCTTCACATCATCTCTTGATGCTCCCGCTCCACACCAAAACTGCTTATATCCTGAGCCGTTGAGATTTCTTCCCCTAGATCCGACGCTCGCTCCATCATTCTCATCGTCCGTCGCTGCGCCTGCTTCACAACGAAACCTCCTACACCTATACCCCCATTCGACCTAACCCATTCCTCTCTTCATCTTCTCTTTCTTCTCCATACCCTCAGCAGAGAAAACCCATCCCTCTCCTCTTCCTCCCATGCACATTGCAGAGCAATCATCATCACCACCATCTTCTTATCACCGACACCAACACCAACAACTCCAAGCGACCGCCTCAGCCGCCTTCACCTCTCCTCTAGGTCGAGCTATCTCTCTTTTAGCTTCTCCATAACCCTAGAAGCTAAATTAGAGATAACTAGAACTAGGGTTTCTCCAACAATCGACGCATGGAGCTCAGAGACAAGACAAGAGAGTATGGGTGATTGGGTATGCATTTACTTTTCAATTTAAAATAAATTAGGGTTTGGAGTGCATGTATAAATAGAACTGAGGTGAGGATGTTAGAAGTTTATGCCTGGGCTAGCCAGAGCACCACTTTAGATTTAATTTGTTATTTGTTTGAATGTTCTAATTTAATTTATCAGGGTGTTGATGAAACCCCTGATTTCTATGTCAAGCACATCTAAATTAGGTCTTATTCTTCTGTGTGATATTATGAATGATTAGTAGTTAACTAATGAAGCTTACAAGCCTGTGATGAGCTGTACTGTAAGAACACAGCTCATACTAAGGGTTAGTTAGCAAAAACTAGTTAATAAACATCTAGTTTTGAGCTTTCATGGAAAGCTCAAGAATTTGGCTTAAGTTAGATTGCCTGCACATGAAATTAGAGGTGGATTCACCACCCTGGTGCTCTCCAATTTGTTATAACCTTTTGATACCTTAGCCTAGAGTCACTACAACTCAGTCGCATCGACAATAACCTACATCTGTGTTACACTTCCCTTGATTTCAGTTTAACAAGCCCTAGATCAACTTAAGCACCACAAGTCTCTGTGGGATCGACCTGTACTTGCCCTTGCCTCCAATAGGCCTGTGCACTTGCAGATTAAGACGTAGGAAAATACATTTTTACAGACCTACCACCACCCAGGATACTGAGGATCAACCCGAGCCAGATGATGCAGGGGGACATGGTGGATGGAAGAACTGCATCGGATACTGAGGAAGAGGAGGAAGTGCAAACGATGCAGGAGGAACGAAGGCGAGAAAGACAACCGACAGAGTACCAACGTGAACTAGAACGAGAAGGGGAAAGGCTTATACGAGTGCGCTTAGGAAGGGGCGACTTCGACCGAGACATCCCACCAGCAGCAGCCGATCCTCCCGTAGCTCCAACTGTTCCCCCCGTTATCCCCTCGGCAAGACCTCCAACTGCACCCCCCAATGTAGCAGGAAACCAAGTGAACGGCCACTCTAGCCATGAGAGCACCGACCCAATGTTACTTGCTATCTTGGCAAGCCAAAGAAGGCAAGAAGACCTTATGAGAGAGCTGCAGAGAAGGAACCTAGCCTTAGAACATGAAAACTACCGACTCATAACAGAGAGCCGGGGTCAAGAGGGTCGTCGAGCCGGGGCGCCTCTAGCAATCACACCCAGTCGAGAAACACTCCCACCCCATCCCCGAGCCGAGAACGCATGCCCGACCCTAATCGATCAAAGGGAGGGTATGGCCCACTCGAGGATTCTTCGACCGAGGAAGAGGCGACCAATGAGGGTACGGATGCGACAACCAAACAAAAGATCGAGCAACTTGAGCAGATGGTTAAGAAACTGATAGGAAATGGCGAGGACGATAAGTTAGCAGAAGTAATCAGCGAAGCACAGAAGACACCATTTACCAAGGAATTGGATCGGACTCCTTTCCCGCCCAAGTGTACGTTGCCGATCTTCCCATCTAGGTTTGATGGCACGGGCTACGCTGGAGAGCATATCAAAATGTACATCATGTCCTTGTTACAATGGAAGAATTACGATGTGGTCATGTGCAAATTTTTCCCAGCAAGTTTGGAAGGTGAGGCAAAGAGCTGGTTTTACACCCTGCCCGATGAATCCGTTGGCAATTATGCAGTCTTGGTGGAAACCTTCCTTGAAACTTACATGTATAACAGTATAGCTCGGCCCAGAGTTAATAAGCTCTTTACGCTTGCACGAAGATTCAAGGAACCGCTGCGGTCTCTAACAGGCGGATGGAGGAAGTTATGTACTGACATCGGGAAGGTACCGGTCGATCAACAGATATTCGGGTTCGAAAATTCATTGGGGAAGTCAGATCCTATTTGGGTAGCAATGTACACCGAGAAACCTAAAACGTTAAGGGAAATTAGGAAGATGCAAGAACACTACATCGCCCTAGAAGAAATACAGGAAGGAGCACAGGATAGAGGAATACAAGAAGCAAGCACTACAGTAGAGGCAACCCCACGAGAAGCTCCGAAGCGACCAGAGAAAAGGCCGAGCACACAACATCATGGGGAGAACAAGAAAATTTGGATCGAGAAAGGAAAGAAACCTCGCCACGAACCCAGATCTTACACTCCATTAAATGCACCATTAGAATAAATATTTAAGGAAGTCGAAAATAGGAACGATATCCGATACCCGAAGACTAGGGGAATTCAGTTCGACGAAACAAGGAACCATCCCGAGTTTTGCCATTACCACCAGTTTCGTGGCCATTCGACCAATGATTGTCGAGAGGTAAAAGATATCGTCCAGCACCTGATCCGAGATGGATATTTGCGACATTTCGTTAAGACATCGTCGACCAGCTCAGCCCGACGCACCAGTGCATCAAATAAGAATCAATCGTGGTACCTAGTTCGCTTGTAACACCATCTCGCACTCGGCAACTCAAGGGTTTACTTAGGGACCGGTATCACTTCAAGGATCCACAAAAGAGATCGGGCGGGAAAAGAAATATTCAGTGTGGCCAAAACTCTGCCCATGGAACCTTGGATGATGCAGCCGATCACTTTCTCAGCAAAGGACGTCCCGTCAAATGGTCAAGCACATGGGGATCCCCTAGTGATAACCCTACTTATTGAAGAATGGGGTGTCCGAAGGATACTGATGGACAATGGCAGTTCAGTCGAGGTCCTATTTTACGACACCTTCAAAAGAATTGAGCTATCTGATGACATCCTAATCCCGTCGACCTATCGAATCTACGGCTTCAACGGTACGGTGACAGTACCAAAAGGAGAAGTCACCCTCAGAGTCTCAGACGGGGAAGGGTTCCTAGACACACTCACCACCTTTTGTGTGGTCGACGTTGTGTCACCTTACGAAGCGATCCTTGGTAGACCCTGGCTTGCGGGAATCAAAGGGGTCGCCTATGCCTACCACCAAAGATTGCGGTTTCCATCCTATCGAGGGGTAGTGGAGGTATTGGGCGACCCCCAGGCGGCGCGACAATGCGTACAGATAGATATCCAGCAAAATGAAGAAAGACGATCGAGGAAACGTCAAGAAAAGAACAAAGCTAAGGAAATAAAGGCGGGAGAAGAGCTAGAAAAGGTGATATCACAAGCCAACACCACCTACAAAGCTTACAATAAGGAGATCTTATAGCAATCAAAGGAGCCGACAATAGTCGATGAACCAAAGCCTAATTTCCCGGCCTTAGAATCTACTCGACAAGTTAATTTAGGCACTGAGGAAGAGCCTAAAATGGTGAGAATAGGGACTCTATTGACGGATGAGCAAACACGGCAGTTGATAACTCTTTTGAAAGAACACATGGACGTATTCGCTTGGAAAATGCACGATATGGAAGGAATTGACCCAGAGGTCTGCTCACACCGCTTGAGAATAGACCCCAAGTTCAAGCCGATCCGGCAAAAGATGAGGAGAATTGCACCCGAGCTACAAGCAGCGGTGGAGGCCGAACTAAAGAAGTTGCAAGTAGCAGGAATCATTCGAAAAAGCTCGATACCCACAATGGATATCTAACATGGTAATAGTCCCTAAAAGGAATGGAGGTGTTCGATTCTGCATCGACTTTAGCGACTTGAATAAAGCATGCCCGAAAGATAGCTTCCCCCTCCCCAGCATCGATCAGCTAGTAGAATCCATAGTTGGATACAAGGCAATAACACTCATGGACGGGTACTCGGGGTACAACCAGACCCCCTGGCCCCTGAGGACCAAGAGCACACATCTTTCTTCACACCCAGAGGGTTATATTGTTACACTAAAATGCCGTTTGGGCCGAGAAACGCAGGCGCCACATACCAAAGATTAGTAGAAGACATGTTCGAAGATAAAATACACAACACCATTGAAGTATATGTGGACGACATGTTGGTCAAAAGCAAGGTGGCCACCAACCACATCGATGACCTCCGAGACATATTTCAAACCATGAGAAGATACAAGATGAGGGTGAATCCTGCTAAGTGCACTTTCTGGGTCACCTCGAGTAAGTTTCTAGGGTACATAATTACCAACAAAGGTATCGAAGCAGACCCAGATAAGATCCGAGCAGTCGTAGAAATGCCATCACCCGTGACGATTAAGGACGTACAACGGTTAAACGGGAACTTGGAAGCATTGGGGCGATTCATCTCTCGATCATCTGACAAGTGCAAGGACTTATTTGGGACATTAAGGAAAGGAGAAAAGTTCAAATGGACCGAGGAATGTGAAGAAGCATTTCAGAAAATTAAGCAGCATCTCGCGAGCCTGCCGGTATTACAAAGGCCCGAGCCCGAGGAGGTACTAACCCTATATCTGGGGGCGACCAGTTATGCCATTAGTGCCGTATTAGTCAAGAACGTAGGAGGGGAAGAAAAGTCGGTGTATTTCATAAGTAAAACTATGAACCCAACGGAGAGGAACTACACCAGAATCGAGCAACTGATATTAGCATTGGTGTTTGCAACTCAAAAACTTCGGACGTATTTCCAAACTCACAAAATTAGGGTGCTCACAAAATCCTCCATAGAATAAGTACTCGACAATGCAGCCAGGTCGGGGCGGATCTCCAAGTGGAGCGCACAGATCAAGCAGTTCGATATTTTCTATGAGATGAGAACAGCATTGAAAGCACGGGCAGTGGCCGACTTTCTGGAAGACTTCTCCCTGAGCGACGAAGATGCAGTAGAAGACATCCCAGGAATGGAGGAAGACAAGGAGGACCCGTCCGACCTACTCGAGACCTATAACCCGACACGGTGGGAAGTTTTTGTGGACGGATCATCCAATAAAGACGGGTCATGCCTCGGGTTGGTATTTATGACGCCAAAGGGAAAAAAGATGGTCCACTCGTTTAGACTCGAATTTAAGGCGACCAATAACGTCACGGAATACGAAGCTGTGATACATGCTCTGCGACTGATAGTGGAAATGGGAATTCAAGACGTGAGATTAACAAGTGACTCTCAGCTAGTCGTCCGACAGATCAGCGGGCAGTACGCTATACATGATCCCTTGTTACAAAAATATTGGGAACTCGCCCAATTCTACATCGGCCAAATACCAAATATCAAGTTCTGGCACATCTGTAGGAAAGATAATCGCCACTCGGACTCCCTAGCATACATCGCTTCCATGCTAACGGATGCAAGTGTTGAGGGCATCAGAATTATGATAATCTTAATACCTTCAGTGTCTGAGATGGTAGACATCGGCGCACACATAGCAGCAACCACTGCCGATCAGTATAAGGCTGATGATTGGCGAAAACCGATCCACGAATATCTTGAAACAGGAAAACTGCCCAAGGGGCGACCCGAGATCAACAAAATCAAAAGCAAAGCAACTGCATACGAGCTCCGAGACGGCACTCTGTACAGAAAATTATACCTTGGGCCATTATTAAGGTGCCTGAGTAAAGAAGAGGGGCACACAATCCTGAACGAATTGCATTATGGGGCGCGAAACCACAAAATCGGGCGTAGCCTAGCGGCACGAGCCAAAACTATGGGATATTTCTGGCCTTACATGAATGAGGACGCAAAGCATATGGCCCTCATCTGTGACGAATGTCAAAAATTCGGAAAGAAGATACACGCACCAGCAGTGACGTTAAACTCAGTAATCAGCCCGTGGCCTTTCGCCAAATGGGGGATCGAAATCGTGGGACCATTACACGTCGGATCGGGGCAGAGAAAATACTTAATTATGGCTACCGACTACTTTACTAAATGGGTAGAAGCCGCCCCATTGAAGTATATTCGGGATAGAGATGTTTTTCGATTCATTTGGGAGCACATCATATGTCGCTTTGGAGTACCAGCGGCAATCGTCTCGGACAATGGAAAACAGCTACAGGGTAAGAATATCGACTTTCTATTCAATACCTACAACATCCGAAAGAGCAAGTCTACACCCCTTTACCCTCAGAGTAACGGACAAGCCGAGATCACAAACAAAACCATCGCCGACAACTTGAAAAAGAAGCTTGATGGAGAATACGGAGAATGGTGCGAAGAGCTTTACAACGTTTTGTGGGCATATAGGACAACTCGCAGAGAGGCAACTGGGTTATCACCTTTAATGTTAACATATGGGACCGAAGCTATCCTTCCGACAGAGGCGATGATACCTACAACAAGGACCGAGGCATGGAGGCGAAACATCTCGGCAGATCTTATCCTGGCCAAGCTCGACGACCTAGAAGAAACAAGACAGATGGCCCTGCAAAATATGGAAAATTACCAGCGAAGAATACAACGAGAATATAATAAGCGGGTCAGACCAAGAGAGTTCCAGCCGGGGCAGTTGGTACTAAATGATCTACCCAGTTATGAACGTGATAAAAAAAGCGGAAAGCTAGCAGCACAGGGGGGAGGACCATATACCATTGTCGAGAAGGTCGGTGAAGGAGCATACAAGATACTAAAACCGGACGGAACACCCGAGCCACGACCGTGGAATGCTAAGCGACTAAAGCTATATCACCCCTAAGAACAGGTATGATATATTGTCACCTATTCGAACTCGGGGCGAATTACATTAAGACGGGCTATTCGAACTCGGGGCGACGGCAGTGTGCAAGTGCCGAGGTAGCTCTAGGGCCCTGGTGGTTGGAAACCAGTGGCCGATTGTTGAGTCATGAGTACTCGACAGTCGAGCAGACAACATTGCTCCCCTCGCAAGTGGTCGAAATCACTTGCCCAAGAAAGTTAATTGATAACTTCTTGGGATATCGATCCCATACAAATTAGGAAGGACCAACTACCCTGCCACCAGATCTTGAAAGACGGTGATGAGATACCTCAATCGGGACATGGCATTGGGCCCGGTGACCCTCCCTGTTGAGTGTGTTCGACAGAAACGGCATTTACGATTAATCAATCTACTCATGTTTATGCAGGTATACATAACTTAGTCGTAAAAATAAACCATACATCATCGGCATAACATAAATAAGAACGGTAACATGAATAGTAACGTCATATAGCAAGAAAAACAACCAAATTGGCGACGCAACACCCCATTAAAAAAGTGTACGAGAAAATAAAGGTGTTCGAGCGGATTACAACCCATTACAAAGGGTGAAATAGCGACGCAGCGCTACAAAAGACGAGCTTACTCTTTAGGAGGAACTGGCCCCGGAATCGCCCTCTTAACAGCAACATCGGCTCGTTTCTTATCAAGAACCGCCTTTACACCGGCTTTAACCTTCGCAACAAGCTCATCATTAAACTTCGCCTTTTCAACAGCAAGGTCGTGTGTCAGCTGCGTCGACGCCGCTTCGGCAGTGGCCACCTGCTCGAGCAATTGGGATTCCCTTGCTAACAGCTGCACCTCTTTTCCCTTCAATCTGGCGTTCTCCTCTTTCAGCGATGCCACCTTCCTTTGCTCGGCTGTCAAAACACGAGAGCGGTTAGTCACATAACAACAGCACTAAGACAACGACAAGGAAAACACAATACAAGGTACACCACCTTCAAGTAAAGGGGTGACTACTCTAACGGTCTCTTCAGACTCAGACAAGCTACACTCGAGGGAAGATATCTTAGAGGAAAGTTCTAGATATCGTTGCTCGTTAAACTCATTGGAGGGGCAGTATTTCTTATGATCACTCCATTCGGCTCTCTGCCGAGAGTGTGCTATCTGCAAACCTGATAATTGAGCGCGAACCCACTCCAACTCCTCAGAAACTTTCTTGGACTCTCTAAGCTTCTCAATGGATTCTTGACTACACTTCTCGACAGCATTCTTCTCCCTAAGAATTCGAAGGCGATCTGCGTGCAAATCTCGAACCTGAAGCCTTTACCGACCACACTGACTTTCTAAGTTATCGGCCAACAGTGTTTTATCGGCAGCGATACCTTGGAACCGAGCTAAGCTCGCCCTAAGATTATCAATCTCCTCGGGGACATACTCAAAAGTCTCGTAACGATGCAGTTGGGTTTGAAGACCCTCAATCTCCATCTCCAGACGATCGATTTTATCATCCTTATTGACAATCCTCTGTTGTAAATTCGAAACGTGATCTCATTCTATATTAATTTCTCTCTTCAACAAGCGATACCTCGTGGCAGCATCGGCCTCCGCACTAGAAGTTTCGGCTAGGAAGGCAGTACTAAACTCGGATATTGGCACTACAAATCAATCATAAACACTTGAAAGCTAAGTAAATACCTTGGGTCTCGGCTAGTCGCTTCTCCAGCCCCGGGGATCTCGAGCTCTTGCTGTAATAAGAGACGAAGACCCTCTCTCTCGGCGACCTCCCTGCGCTGAATGGCAGCGTTTAACAACGAGCGATTGATATCTTACAAACACCAACATCATCAGCATTTACCCCATGACATGAATGCATAACCTGATCAACATAACTCACCAGCAGATCGAAAGTACTCTTCAGACCAGCGTCATACAACGAGACGGCCTTGATCTTATCTTCATCCGAAAGGGAGGCAAATTCAGGAGAAATAAGAGCTCCAAGGGAGTTGCACATAGGGCCCGAGACAATAAAAGAGGTGCTACTGCCTGAATTAGGAACCACAGGAGAAAGAGGCTCTTGAAACTCGCTCCCAGAAGTGATGTTCTCTTCATCACGAGTAACCACATTATTTCCGCCATACTTCTCCGATTGCTTCGGCTCCTCTTCATCACCATCGGCTTCATCCTCTCCATCAAAAAGATCATCATCATCGTCACCATCAGACTCAAGATACACAACACCATCGGCAAGAACAATCCCTCTACCACGGTCAGGCTGGGCACGCTTTTTTTCCGGACGGATAAGTCGCCCTTGGTCTCCTTTCCCTTTCCACTGGGCTTCCCACCTACAAGGGTAGACGAAACATCAGAAGGTTTCTGAGGCGACTTCCTCATGAAATGCGATAAAGGCAGCCGATCCTCGAGATCCTCACCATCCCTCGCCGAAGCACCTCCAGCTTTATCGGCCCTCAGCTTCTGCGCATGAGCCTATGTCAGAATCATTCAAGGCAACAAATAGGGGCAAGTGCATGTACTGCAAAGAAGAAGCAGTATATTTGTTACCTTCCCTGTCTCCTTCCTGGCTCCTGCGCTAGAACCCCTATCCCTTTTCCGAAGAACGAGAGACTCAGAAGGAACGTTCTGGAACTTGGGCTGTAAAAACACAAAAATTAAAACATCGCCCTACCAGTCACCCGAGCCGATCAGATAAATCAAAAACCGGGAAACACACTTACTCGATCAACATTGACCACCCAGAAGGGATAAGACTCGGCCGGAGAAGGAAAATTGCCACTCAGAAGGGGACCAGAAATAGCCAAAGGAACTCGGTCCCAAGCCGCGTCGCTAGTATGACGGGCATGCCTGTTGGAACCTTTCCCCTCGGGATCCTCGTCCAATAAAAGCTTCTTGACACCCTCAGGAAGAGTCTTATGGTGATGAGGGCTAGCAGCAAAACCAGCGAGGTCACCATTGGTAGCAGTCCCGCTTCGATAATTATCATCAAAACTGGCAGAAGTATAGTCACCCGCCTGGGAAGGATCGGAAGTAGACCAAGTAGTAGGAGTACATTCGCCTCGACTGCGTCTCTCCCACTCGGACAAGATACGAAAGGTGTTTCCATTCCACTGAGCCAAGGCGCGGGACGGGCGGATCTTAGAAAGAGCCTCATACCAAAATGAACGGCTAGGATCGTACAAAGGAAAACGCAACCCGAGCTATAACTGGCCCCTGGTGACAATGGTCGCCTCGGCCGAGTGAGGAAACTTTAGAACATCATCCTTCTTCAAAACGCCTTTTTGTCCCGACAAGAGCCTGACGTCATAGCCATGGAGGTCGAACTCATCTTTCAACTGTTGGATGAATTGCTCATCCGACAAGTCTTTAGCTTGATTCTCTTGTCGTCCCTACATGAAAACGAAGAAGGATTATCAGAAAAGATGGAATCCAGAGCACGATAATCATGCTTAGAAGGGCTCTCAATAACAAACAGGGAATCAAGCGGTACACCGTCTTCGTCAGAAAATACATAGCTCACGCACCTTTTTTCCGTCATGGAAGGAGTTGAAGACGCCATGAAAGCTAGTGGAGGAAACGGCAGGAGAAGTAAATATATGACCGGAATCGAAAGTTGCAGCGACAACGGAAACAAAGAAAACTCAGGATAGTGAAGAAAGAAGGAAGGAAACCTGTAGAAAGGATAACCAATGGCGATGAAGAAAAGGCGGAGGAAAACAGAGAAGGAGAGAAGAAAAAATTGCTAAGGAAAGAATAAAAGGAAAACAAGGTTTAAGGGACGGACTTATAAACCTCATTTGTGGTAACCTGCGAGGAAGGTAAACCGGTTGCAATAACTGGAGAAAGTGGGGGACAGCATGGCGCGAAACCCGACATGACCGAGGACGTGGGAAGACGAGGCGGTTTCTTCCCCTCGTGCCGATCACATGAGCTGAAGAAGGGGCATAAATGTAGGTGCAAATAATCCACAGGGACAGGTGGAACCATCCTGGGCGAGGGCGCACCAAGAGAAGCAAGCACTAGAAGCACTGAATCATCTCATCAGATTTGGGCGCGAGAAAATAGGAATGGAGACAGCTCGAGAGGTCGACATAAAGGAGGGGAAAAGTTCTGATGTGATGCTCATCGGGTTCGAGGGTAATTAATGCACTGACAGAGTTGGTGAAGAGATAAGAAAAGCTCGTTCAAAATGGGACTCGTCCAGGAATCTAAAGGGCGACGTCGGTCATCTCCACCAAACGAACGACATCGGGTGAGGACACCACTCGGCTAGATGTCTCAACTCGAGCAAAAGGGAAGATCGGCTGAAGCATCAGCTGGTCGTCCGAGAAGAACATCAAAGAAGCTACACCAGGTCCAACACCATAGTATCGATGTATCACCATCTGTGACTATAAATAGAGGCCATATAGAGAGGTAAAGGGCAAGTAAGAAAAAAAAGGAGAGAGAGCAGACCTAGAGTATTGAGAGAAACATACAACTTGTAATCGTGAAGTAATAAAATCATCCTTTCACCCCGTGGACGTAGGTAATCATACCGAACCACGTATATCTTGTGTTCTTCTACTTCTCTTGTTTGCTTTACTTCTTTGTGCATGTTTTGAGATTCTTTGGATGTGGTAGTAGAGTTTTCTACATCTACACTTACAGTATGTAGTATTACGAAAGACCACATGGCCAAATAAAATATCACCTTCATTGATCGAGTATATAACATAAGAAGTTGCAGTTATTTTGTACCTCTAATTTACTCGACGACCAAATTAAGCACTTCTGAGTAAGTCACAGATCTTGGAGGACAAAGTTTCTACTCCAAGTATGAACGGAAAACTGATCCCAGCAATAGCAATGTCTAGTGCTTTCTTGCCCGTGTGACTAATGGCACACATGTCAAGCTCAAGACCTATCAATAACAATAAAAATAGTAGTCATATGTTAGCAAAGGTTTGTAGGATTGTCATACTCTTTGCTGGGAACACTATGTGGAACAATTTCTCAATCCTACTAACAACATGAACAAAGAAGGATAAAGTTTTGTATGCTACAATCAATGTAATTAAAATCTCAATTTGCATAATATGCACTATACAAATGTTAATACTTTTTGTCTTCCAATTCTATTCATTTCTATGGCAGAGTAATTAGTATTGATGGCCTCAATAGTATGGATTCTAGATCATTAATGTATGGAGAAGATGTAGATAAAAGGAAATTCAGAAAGAGAGACAAATGAGAGCATCATCTAAATTGATAGAGATAAGAAACCTTTGTTGTCCTCCCACACGCCACCAACCACCACCACCACCCACCACCAAAAACATTTCCAATTTGATGCTCCTGAAATTACACAAAACCAAAATCAAAACCAAAACCTAAAAATCGAATCTCGATCTAAAAAATTATTTAAAAAAGAAATTCGAAAATAAAATTTCGATCTCTATGAATCGGATATTGGAAAAATTAGTGATAAAACGAGGAGAAGAAGAACTTTTACTTCATGTTGTTGCTGACTCTAAAATTCAATTTATGTTGTTGTTGATTGGTTTCTCATTGAAGAACTTGATATTATTGATAATGGCGGTGATGATAACGAGATGTTGCTGTTACGGTGGTGGTAGTGGCGGAATTTGGCTTTGTTGATTTTTCGTGGTAGTGGAGATGGATATGGTGATGGTGGCGTTGAAGATGACGGTGGTGAAGTTTTATTTGATCTACTTTTTGTGATGGTAGGGGATATGGGATGGTGATGGTGCGGTGGAGATTGTGGAGGTGGAGAAGCGTACCGCGTTTTCTAGGGCACTAGAAAGATTTATTGTAAACGATAGTGAAGAAGAAGGAATTAAAGGGAGGAAGGTTAAATGTGGAAGTATGAATAATACATTTTTTATTAGGAGCATATATTTTACCCCTCGGGGGCATTTGTCCAAAGCCCTTCAAAATGGAGGGTAATAATAACATTCCCACTAAAAAGAAACTCGTATCCATGGTGATTAGAGCAATATAAACAGTATAATCATTCCCGGATCCGGTTTCCGAGAGATTTAGTTAAAACTGATACAAAGTTACAAACCCATAAATTGGTTATGAACAACCTAATAAATTCGGACAGTTGTAGATACCGTCAAAATCGGTTAAGATCTCTAAATATCTAGAATGGGAATCATGTGGAAAATTATTAATAAGGGAAGCCGCCACCCAACTTAGGGAGTTGGGACCCAAATGAAACACTGGTCCAAAACAGAGAAAAAATCCGGGATTCAAGATACATGCTAGGAAGGTGTGAGGCACCTAGCCCGTCCAATCCGAAAATTGGCCTCTACTTTATAATCGAGATTTTAGGGTTCCAATTCGTAATAACAAATAATGAAACAAATACATAAACTTATGAAAGCTAATTAAATTATTAGTCTAATAAACAACGCACCAAACACTGTAAAATGGAAACAGAACCCGGTCAAACCGAGAGAATTATTATTATTATTATTATCAAACTTCAAAATCATGAACTAACGACCAATATATCATTCACCCAAACCAATATTATCAATTATTATTATTATTATCAATTATTATCAATTATCAATTATTATTATTATGATGCAAAATCTAGGTAGCAAAGCAAATCATGAAACGGAGAACGGCAATGGATTTTCTATCACCGACCATTGATCAACATAACATTATTATTATTACCCATTAATCAACATAACATCATAACAACATGAAACATACGGGGACTAAATACTCTAGTCACTAGTTATGGCTTGCGATTAGCATTCATGTAATACACCACGAGAACAGATCACGATCATTCTCAGCGAAGCAAATATCTTTTTTTTTTTTTCATAAAAGAGGGTAAAACCTCAGAATACATAATACATTAAACTGTTACAGGAGTTTTTCAACATCATTACAGGATTTTTCAACATCTTTACCCTATCAACCGATCCAAAGTATCTCCACCAATTCTTGACTTTCCATTCCAATTTTACAGACCTAAAAACCATTCCAGAATTCCTACAGGACCAAATAGGATCACAAGGTCTAACTAGTTTTGAAACAAAACTAGTTTGTTTGACTGCAAAGAGCAGTGGTTGGATCAAATCCAACCCCATGATTTCAAGAAAATGTAAGTCTAGCTTACATGAACTAAGTTTTTCATAATCATAGTATCTTACACCTAAATCTAAATTACAGAGTCTTGAGTAACAGTAACATAAGTAACAAAGGTCTTCTGACAGAGTCTTTTGAGGTCTGGATCGTAACGGAACTGCCTGAATCGGCATTGGAGTCTTTGTAACAGTTGTTGTAGTAGTTGATGAACTTGATGTTGTTGTAGCTGCCTTTCTTACCCTAGCAATAGCTGAAGCTGTTCTTGTTGATGTTCTTCTTGTTGATGTTTCCATAACAGAGAATAACATATGACCCAAATAAAAAGTAAAAAAAGAAAGCATATAATCTTGAAATCAGAAGCAAAACCAGATCTAGAAAATCCTAGATTGGTATCTAAAACATGAAATCTGCATAAACTTAAAACATTGAAAAGTAATAACCGACCATCACCGGAATCACAGAAGAAATCAAAGGAGAAATCAGTGAAGAAACCAATGGTTCTTCCTAGATTTGATGGAGATGATGATGATGCTGCAAAAATTGTTGTTGAAATTTTAATCTGCTCACGGATTTGCACTGAAAGTGAAGAACTACTCTCATTTCTTCTTTGCAAAATATTACATCTAATCCCTGCTCAGCCATAAATCCACGAATCAAACTCATACCCAACAACGTGCAGGATCAAAAACAAAAACCAAAAATAGCTAAAACAAGAAAAAAAGACAAGTGGATCTGAAAGATCAGAGCGAGAGAAAGAGATCAGCGGTGGTTGATCTGCTCAGATCAGCCCCAACGGGACCGATCTGAGCAGAAGAGGATCAGAGATAGGGAGTTTTCGTTGAAGGGTATTTTCAGAGAAAGAGGAACGAGATAGGGAAGCAAATATTAAGCTTTCATTTTTGTTTGGTATACGGAAACGAATCAACTAGGACTTACTACGAATTTTGATCATCACAATATATGAAAATAGCTTTGAAGACTTCACAAACTCATCCAATAAAAGGCATATAGCATGGAAAGAAAAATCCTAAACTAGATCGAGCACAGACGCACATATGATGGTGGTATCAGTATGAATGACTTTTCATTTTGGAAACAAGACTAATTAATTATGAAGCGCGCCTGAAACCCCATCTTACATTTACTCCATACCCACAATAATGCCGTATAACTCAGCCAAGTAGTTAGTTGTTACACCAAGGCCAATAGAAATCGCTCCAAGGACCGCACAACTTGCATCTCGTGCTATTACACTGCACCTGCTACCCCGGATTCCCACGCGCAGCGGCACCATCACAACAAAGTTGAATCTCATTCATCTCCTGAGGCTGCCAAAAGCATTCAATTGGCTCTAGTAACTTGATTTTTCTATGTTGCACACGGAAAAAATCAAGTAAAATTACATCTTCCGCACTATTTTTCATATAGCCCTTTAATCTAACAAAGATACTCTTGAATAAGCTTCAACACTCTCTTGTAGAACATGTTCCAGTTTGCCTTTTTATGCTCAAAACCGCCTTGTTGCGAACTGCCCAAAGCTCGGACATTCTATGACGAGATTTGCTAACAGCCAAAGGTCTCGCACCATAGCACTCTTCCCCCTTGCTTTGCTTTGACAAAACCACAAGATTTTCGTTAGCAACCAAACCAAAAATATCATTTATCCAATTCCATGCACGCCCAAAAAAGTCAGCAATGAAAAAGAATGTGATTAAGCGATTCCTCTTCAATTCCACAAAGACATGCATTTGTTAGCAAGTTGAATCTTGAATCGGATTGAATGACATCAAGAGTAGCACACGCTCCTCTCAAAAACTTCCACCTGAGCTCCTAGGTTTGGATGAATTTCTTTGCGCCAAAGAAGAGAAGCACCAAGAAGAGTGGGGAACTTGTTGCGGATCAACTCTTTAGCTTTAACTAATCGAAAATATGCCTTTGCAATCGGCATCCAAATTCTGAGGTCATCACCACCACTTTCCGGAATAGGCAGGTCGATCAAGTACTACTCCAATTGCAAGCATTAACCCAAATGAGCGTCGAAAGGTCCATTGATTATCAGCCCAAAAATACCAACCGCACAGATCTGTCCAAGGAATAATCATTTAGAATGTCAAGAAAACAACGCTCGTGAGTACCAGGCATCATAATACAAGGAAGTTGTGCGGCCATCCCCCAAAAAGACCCTTGTGTTTGACTCCACCAGCTTGTAAATCTTTCTTATTCCTGGGAGAATAGAAGACTTAACCCCTTTAGCTTTGATACAACCATTCCTACCAAAAAACTTGTACGAAGAAAAACCAGCCCATTTCTTCTTCGAAGTACGAATATTCCACCAAAGTTTCATGATAAGCGCATCATTCATAGTAGACATACGAGATAAGCCTGAGGCCCCCTCCTCAAAAGGACAACAGACTTTGTCATAAGCTACCACCACAAAGACGACTAACGTGAAGTCGCCCGTCCAAATAAAATTCCTAATTGCCCTTTCACATTGCAAGATAAATTTGCGAGGCCATTTGTATATAGCCATGTTGTGAATAGAATAACTTGCAATGACAGATTTAACAAGCACAATACGATCATGAAAAGATAAAGAAAAACCCCTCCACCCAAACAAGTTGATTTTTAATCTTTTCAACCACATTAGAAATATGGCGATAACGGATCGCACTGCATGATTTGAACTCCCAAGTATCTCATCTGGAAAAGTGGCAACAATCATCCCAAATAATCAGCAAGGTAAGTACTTCTACTCAAAGAACCACCACCATAATATATCTTGCTTTTTGCCTACAAACCGTTTGGCCGTATGCGGTTTGATACTTTCCCAACAAATCCACAAGGTTGTGAAGACTTTTAAGTTGCCTTTACAAAAATCATAATGTCATCAAGAAAAAGAGATGAATAGGAGAGATACCACCTCTTGAAACCATGTGAGACATCTTCTTAGTAGTAAAAAGCTTGGTAATATTTCTGCTAAGAACATCTTCAATCAAGACAAAAATCAAAGGAAGAAAGGGGATCTCCTTGACGCAAACCTCTATTTATTTTGAAATAACCCTCCTGGACTTGCCATTCAAAAGAATAGAGATTCTAGCAGAATTCAAGATATTAAGAATCCAAGAGCACCACTTCTCGGAGAAACCATATCTCACGAAAAACTTCCAACACAAAAGCCCAACTCACCGTATCAAAAGCCCGAGAAATATCAAGCTTAAGGCCTATATTACCATCTTTGCGCTTAAGGTGAAGCTCATTAACCATTTCGAAGCCAAACTAATATTTTCATGAATATTACGCCCTTTCATAAACGCAACTGTTCCTCGAAACAAGATTATCCAAAACAATGCCTAGCCTAGAAGCAAGAATCTTAGTAAAAATTTTAAAGAAAAAAATTACTAAGACCCGATAGGCCTAAAATTACGAAGAGTATTTGCACCTCTCACCTTGGGGAGCGAATGATTAGGCTTGAATTGATTCCATTTGGGATATGACCAGACCTCCCAACAAAAGGTAATAGCCTTAATCAAATCTTCTTGAATAATATCCCGGTGAAAGCGATAAAACAACCCGGAAAAACCATCCTGACCGAGACCAACGCCGACCCCTAAATCAAACACACTTGTTTGATTTCCTCCTCAAGAAGGAATTCTGTCCATGGCAAGACTCTCCACTTCCGAGATACTAGGATGTTCATAATCAAATAAACTCAAATCATAGTCTAACTCCACGGCCATTGAACTTATCCTCATAATATTGAACAACATGATCACGAATTTGGTCATAGTCTGAAATAGTAGTACCAGCATCATCTACCAATTCAGAAATAGTATTACCACTCCTTCGAATACGAATGCTATTATGAAAGAAAGTCGAATTGCTTGAACCCTCCACAAGCCACGATTTCTTGCTTTTTGTTTAAGCATAGTGTTATCTCAAGACGCGTTTCACTTAGCTTAACCATTGCATCTTTCATAAGGTTAAGATTAGTAATATCATTAGGATCATCATCCGAACGAAGAGCAAGAGACTTGAACCTCAATTGATCTTGCTTCAATCGAGAATGAATATTACCAAAACCGAAAGATTCCAATCCTTGATCACACCCTTAAGTCTCTTCAGTTTTATAAGTAAAAATAAAATCAAGAGACCCATGAGCAGGCATGCTCCAACTTTCATTAACCATGCGAAGGAAATCCGCATGCAAAAACCACATTTTCCTCGAATACGAAAAGGAGCTCTCTTAGGCCTTGGAACAACAAAAGGATAACCCAAAAGAGTTGAATGATCGGAAACTTCACGAGGAAGAGCTTTACACCGCCAATTCTCAAATTTTGCTAGCCAAAGCATTAATAATAGCACGATCAAGTTTACTAATAATTCTATCGAACCCGACCGACTATTAGTCCAAGTGAATTTTGTACCCAAAAAATCCGCCTCAAACAGATTATTGTCATCTATCCAATCAAAAATTCATTAATAGCTGAAGTTCTAGGTTCAAGACCTCCCTTTTCTCATCAAGAAGAAGAATACAATTGAAATCACCCATAACAAGCCATGGAATATTCTCATCTTGTTATGGGTGATTTCAATTGTATTCTTCTAGTAACTTGAACATAACTAGCATGAACAAAAGAAATATGAACTCCTTCAACCTCAATAGTAATGGCTTGTTTACTCCTATTGATTATGGTAGGACTTATTGAATTCAAATAACAAACCCAAATATTAGCAATGCTATTAGCGAAGCATTATGAATAACATGGGAAGAAAAACCTTCAAGTTGAAGTCTATTACCAAAAGCAACCGAACAGTGAACCTTTGGCTCCGCAAGACAAAAAATATCAAAGTGGAACTCCCTTATTAACTCCTAAGTTTACAATGAGCTGCCTCACGAGCAACTCCATTAATATTCCAATAGAGTACCCGCATTTTAAACCCTTGGATTTTGAGTATTTGGTAGCTTTACTTGACTGGAAGTATTTGAGGAGGATTTAAGTCTTGGTGAAGAACCATTCCTAGCACGAATACCCGGTTCGATTCATCTTCCAAATCGCACATAGTATCATTATCCTTCAAAGCATTAATTCTATTTTGAAGAGCTATTAATTCTTTGTTGTTTAGCACGTTTAGCAATTTCGTCCACCCTACCAAAATCATGTAATCGATTATTTGATGTTTCTCCCACATAGTTTGCACCCAAGATGTTAAACTTATTATGAGAAACATATTCAGAGCTTGTTTCAAGAGCGTCACACACCGGTGTTGGCAAAGATGATATAGCTATCCTACCAGGATTAGGAAGTTTAGTTCTAGCCAATTCAACATTCCCATCTGGCTTAGAATTCAAAGCAGAAGTACTCACCGACTTTGCCTTGGTAACTAAAACTGAATGCTTGAGTTTAGCTTGTTTGGCCCTTTCAAACTCAAATAAAGCACTATGCAAGACAAACTTTCGGAAATAGCTAAATCATCTTGTAATCGTTGTTCCATCTCAACAAAGGCCTTCAACGCTCATAACAATAACCGATCGATCATTATGCTGTGGTGCACCTTTTCGATTCTTCTTGCCATTCTTCTTATGAGTTGCAACTTGCCATGCTGAATTCTGATCACCCTGATGAATAACAAGAGAATGCTGCTTAACACCCGTAGAAGTTCCAAATTACTTTGAGCCTTACCAAATGCAAAGACCATCATGTTGTAACGACGTGGCATGTTTCTTTTCTACATTCAGCGTCCATGTGACCTACAATCTTGCACTTGGAACAAAATTTAGGTCTTTTAAAATTTCAAAAGGCTGCCAAAATTCGACCACCCATCTCCACATGAACAGAATCGAATTCGTTTTGAAAAATCAATGTCAATCAAAACGAGAAGCATAATGCCCATATTCATGATTTAGGGTTCTCTTATCAACCACAATAGGGTTACCCCGAGAGATTTACCCAACGATAAAAGAGTCTTCTCAACCCACATCTCAACCGGGAAGGCACTGGAAACTTGACCCACACGGTAGCATGGGACGTGCATTGCTTGTCAGCATCAAAACCTGGATACCATTCTATCAAACGTAATGGTTGTTGATTCACAATCCATGGTTCTTTGTTTCCTTCTCTATAAACCTTGTCTTTGTCTTCCTGAGATGATAACTTAATAATGAAAAAACCACGGTTCATGGGGATGAACTGAACTTTAGTTTCTCCAAGGTTCCATTGTTGTTCCAAGTTTGTTGTAATATCACTGAGTTTAATACCTTTGAGATCCAATCTACCAATGAGACTGAAACGCCATATTTGACAACCTTCTTCATAGTAATCACGTGGGATTACTACAGCTGGTTTTCCATCCTTGGTAGTAGGGTTTGGTAAAGAGTTGATATCAATAGAGGTTGAGACGTGAGATTGTTTGTTTTTACCCATAACAAGCTCAAAGCAAAGTTAACTTCTGATGACCGAGATCACCAACAGATTGCTCACCCATGTTTGATCACCAAAAAGATGATCAAAGGTGAAGCGGCTACAAAATTTTTGAAAAAAAGCAAAAAACCCTAAAATCGCCAGAGCAAAATTAGGAGAGAGAAAAAACAAGCCTACGTAACCTTTTCACTACTAATTAATTATGAAGCACTAGCATGTGATGGAGCCAACAATCAAGATACGATACGTATTGGAAAATTTTACATCCCAGAGTGTGAATCGGGCGATTGAAACGGTATCAACTCGCTTTCCAAATCCTGTAATTCTCTAAGTTTTTTTCGATGAATAATATAGATCAAACTACCATGAATGGAGTAATCGATCCTGGAGGAACCCAACAAGGTGTTAATCCGGCGATTATGAATCATGAAGATACTGAAATGGAATTTGTTATGGCAAAGAATATTGGGGGTAATCAAATTGAAAAGGGTTTACCAATATGAGTGAGAGAATTCAATATTCGTACAAAGATGCTTTCCTAAGATCATCTGACTGCTGGAATTATTGTCTTCAAAATTCAGATTTGGAGGAGTTAGAGGAAGTGTTTGAGAACCTTGAAACTACAGAAGAAAGGGCTGGTTTGGATGAAGATACAAGTATCCCAAGTATTGATCTAGATGCTGAAACAAAGAGAAGAATAATTCAACCATGGAAAAACTGTTTAATTGGGAAAGTTGTTGGAAAAACGGTGGGATTCAAATATATTTCTTCCATGACGAAGGAAATGTGGAGGCTTGCTGGAAAAGTGCAAATTTTGGACATGGGTTCAGATTACTTCATGTTTAAATTTGAACAGCAAGATGATTTCAAGCATGCTCTACTAGAAGGACCATGGTTCATCAATGGGCATAATCTTTCTCTCCAAAGGTGGAAACCAAATTTCAAGCCTTCCGAAGTTGTGATTAACAAGACAATAGTATGGGCTAGACTACCGGAGTTGCCGATTGAATATTTTGACAGGGAGGTTCTCTTTAAAATTGCATCAAAAATTGGTATTCCTATTAAGATTGATAATATTACTGAGTCAATTTTAAGGGGTAAATATGCTCGTTTTTGTGTAGAGTTGGCTACTGATCAACCTTTACAATATGCTATTCGTATTGGTAATATTAAGAAAAGAATTGAGTATGAAGGAATTGGTCTAGTGTGTTTCCATTGTGAAAAATTATCACACAAAAAAGAACAATGCCCATCATTAGTTCAACCTAATAATGTTACTCCAACTGTGGTTGCAGGTAAAAATCAAAATGAAGACAGCAACGAAGCATATGGACCTTGGATGCTAGTGTCGAAAAGGAACCAGAAAGTCCAAAGCAAAGCTAATTCAAACTCTAGTACTACATCTGGAAATGAGACTGTTGATGCTCATGGACCATGGAGATTGGCGACGAGACGAAACCATAAAGCAAATAGCAAACCTACCGGGCTTGGTAGTGTATAGAATATGGAAGGGCAAAGGGCTGGAGTATCTAACACTTTTACTGCACTTCAGGTTAGCGATGTGGATGAGTTAATCCAGGAAATGAGTAACGGTAAGAACTATGATAGTGAAAATAATCAGGGGTCATTTAATAGATATGTTAGTTCCACTACCTCTAAAGGTGGCCAGAATGTAACTGATGATAGAATTTCCTCTCGTGCTCTTAATGCTAATAATAAGAATGATAATAGCTTACAGTTACAGAATTCAAAGGGTAAGCAAATTACCAAAACTGTGCATGGTGGCTCTTCTTCCTTATCTCCAGTGGGGGTTACAGAAAGTGTTATGAGGAATAATAATATGGTGCTTGAAATCATGAACCAGGGTAATATGATGAATACTAATGCTAGGATAAATAGCAAGGAAAAGGGGGAAACTGCTCATACTGTGATTAACAAGTCTGTCAACAATGGAACACCAAATAGAGATTCTCAATATCTTTTCACAAGAGTCAATGATGCCATCTGTGAAGGTGTGGCTAGTGAGGGATCTGCTGGTGTACAGAGCCCAACAAGAACTGAATGCAATGGAATCAGATTTGATGGAGATATTAATAGAACAAATACTAAGAGGGGATCCGTTAGTTCAGCTGACAGAAGAGATAGAGGAGCTCCACCACCAACTCAGCGCGAGTCTGCCAGGGATAGTGCACATACCAGGACAAGTGAATGTGCATGGGTTTTTGGAGCAGGTCAACAGAATCTTGAGGCCAATCCTACTTTCAAGGTCCAACTGGAATTATCAAGAACCGGTAGTGTTTCTATAAGAAGTGAGGGAAGAGGCAGAATGCGACTCAAAGATGTGGTCAGAGGAAACAATATTGGAGGTCATAATGGCTCCACAGGTGGAAACTCTGGCCCTAATAAAAAGCCCAAAAGGACTTTGGCAGTTCGAGATGCAGATTCTTACCAGATTGGATTTGGATGTGACCGACCAGCGAATGTTCAAGACGAGACTCTGCCTAATGATGTCGATGGACCAGCAGGCTGCAGAGAGTTGGAGGGACTTTCAGATGCCTATGAATCCACATGTGCTTAACCCATGTTTATCTCTTCCTTCTTCTTTTTCCATGAAGATTTTGTCTTGGAATTGTAGAGGTCTTGCTAGGCCTTCTTTCGTGTGTGTTATGAAGAAGTTGATTAAAAGGAATAACCCTTATGTTGTGGCCTTACTTGAAACTAGGGTATTAGAAGATAGTGTTGCTGAGATTGTGAGCAAATTAGGATTCTCTCATTCCATCATTTTAGACCATCATGGCTACTTTAGAGGTCTTGTTTTGTTGTGGAATAGTAGTGAAGTTGATATTCAAGCCACTAAGAAGTCTAGATGGGCAATTCATGTTGTTTTTACTGCCAAGTTTCAACACCCGTGGATTTTGTCATCTCTGTATGGGAGCACAAGTAAAATTTGTAGGAAGAGAATGTGGGATGAGTTGGGAGCCATCTCTAAAATTCCTAATACGGAATGGATGGTGTTAGGTGATCTTAATACTATTACTGGAAGTCAGGAGAAGCTGGGAGGTAACATGCTTTCTGCCAATCAGCTTTCTGAGCTTAAGGAGGTGATGAACAACCGTGGGCTTATTGATCTTGGTTTTAATGGACCAAGATATACTTGGAACAACAAGAGAGCTGGAGCAACTAATATCAAGGAGCGCATTGACATGGCTGTTGCTAACACAAATTGGCAGAATAGATTCCATAATGCTCAGGTATATCATTTACCCTACTATAATTCTGATCATAGGGCTATTATTGTTGATTTAGATCCCAAAAGTAAGTTTAAGCCAAGACCCTTTAGGCTTGAGGCTGTTTGGACTGAAGACCCTAGATATGAGGCTGTTGTTAAAAATTCTTGGTCTCGCCAAGGTAGTAACTCCATTAGCAAAAACTTCATTGATAATGTTACTAAGATTCAGGTTGAATCCAAAAATGGAACAAACATGTTTTTGGTAATTTGTTTCGTCAAATTGATGATGCCCATGAGCAACTTATTTTAAGCCAAAATGAATTTGATAATTGGCCATCTGATGATGCTAAACTTAAAATGACTAACTGCCTCATTGAGTATCTTAGATTGTTAAAGCTTGAGGAGGTGTATTGGAGACAGAAATCCAGAGTCTCTTGGCTCAGGGATGGAGACCTCAATACAAAGTTTTTTCACACTTCAACTATTGTACGAAGGAAGAGAAACTCCATTGTTATGCTTAAAGATAATATGGGTAATTGGATTCATTCGAATAAGGACATTAAGTCTCACATTATGGATCATTTTAGTAACCTGTTTAACTCTTCTACTTCTGATGTGTCTAATAGTGATATAAGCAGTTTGTTCCCTCTTGTTATTATTGCTGAGGACAACTTACAGCTTAGGCGTGATGTTAGTGTGGATGAGATTAGGCAGGCGATTCGGCAAATGGGTGCTCTCAAGGCCCATGGTCCTGATGGTTTGCAAGGTATCTTCTTGTTTATGGGTGAAAACTATTCCTGCAGAATTTGGTAATTTGGGGTGTAGATGAGGAATGAATCTAAACCTTAAACAAATGCACTACGTGGTGAGTGCTTGTAGATTCGAGAGATCAATTTGTGCAAGTCCGGCCTAAACCAAGAAATGGCCGTTCCAGACTTGTTTCGGTCACAAAGTGAAGGAGATGGGGTTGATCTTAGGGAGGGAAGCGAAGAAGGTGTTGAGATTGTGAAGGTGTTGGCTTGCTTATGACTTGTAATGTAAAGGTGAGCAGGCTTGTGATTGATGCAAGCGGGCTCGGGTGTTGGAATACGTTTTGTATTAACACTTGGTTTTCTCATCTCGTCTGGACTTGTGTTGTCGTTTGAAATAGGGCGGAGAACCTATTTATACAAGTCATTGAGCCTTATTCACGTCTCTCGTGGGAAGTGGAGGAAGTGGAGTGATGGAGTAGTGGAGTTGTGCGTTGGTGATACACGACCAGCCTTGCCCACTTCTCGTATTCATCTCTAACCGTCCATGACTTCCTAACACGTTCTTGTGATGGCGCGTTGCACGCTGCACGCTGTAAACCGCCAGACCAATACCCCAGTATGTATCCCCCAGTTTGTGACATGATTGATGTCTGGAATGTGTGGATCGTGGATCCACGAAAGATAGCATGTAATGTTGAATTGAATAACTGTGTTATTCAAGAAGTCGATACTTGTGAAGTATCGTGTGTATTTTATGCAGGTACTGCATTATGGTGTGGTAAAGTGATGGGTAATGACGCCTCACTAACCAAATAACTCCTGACCAGGGTTGTATAAACAAGCTGGTGAAGTTGGACGGATGAGATGATCTTTGAGACACTCATCTCATGACCGTTAATGAATATTAGGTTTTTGAAGAGGTGCGCAAGCATCACTCTTCAGCTTGGTCGAAACCAAGCATGGAAAGGGATTTGACGAGGACCGACCGGGTATGTGTGTAGACAAAGATGCCTGTGTGCACGTCCATACCTCACTGTCCCATGAAGGCGCGATCTAGGCCACTCAATTTGACCCAGTAAAGTTAAGTGGTTGAGATCGGTTTGCGCAGAAACCATTGCCGCAAAGGAGTTGGAAACCGCGTGACATCCCTAGTTCGGGCACGCGTTTCAAGACGACCTATCTTGGCCTGGGTCTTGGTCGATCATACCAGCGTGTAGGTGGTAGGCTGGTGTTCACACCTATACCCGATTATCCCATGAAAACGTGATCCGAGCCATCCAAATCGTCCTAGGCGAAGTTGAGTGGTCGAGATCGGTTGTGGTTTGGGAGGCGTGGCCATGCTAGTTTGGACGCACGTTTTGGATTAACCAGGCATGATATGCCTTGGACGAACACATGAGGAGGTAGATGGGCCCACGGTGGTCATGCGCCGGTATGACCGCCCTTGCTTAATCTAATACGTGACCCTCCATTCGTGCCGGAGAAGATGGACGCGCGTGATGGTTTGAAACCCTAATTTTGGCTTTCAAAAGCCGCGCGCCATCTCTTGTTTGGGTAACAATTTTGTCACGACCAACCATGGTTGGTTTTGACCGATTGGTCAAATGTGTAGGCGGGCCCACGGTGATCGTGTTGACATGCTCTGGGCCCTTTGAGTCTACATCTACACCCTCCATCTATACCTGCGAAGATGGATGGTTGAGACTGCTTTGCGACGCATGTAATATGCCGCAAACCCTAATTTAGGGTTTTCCGTCCATAATGCTTGGTATGAACGGTTTCTTGGCAAGCTAGGCCAATGACCGACCATGCGGGGTCGGCCGTGGGTATTCCATACCTGCTTGGGGGTGATGGAATTGATCTTGGGGTCATCCAATCATGCTTATGGAGTTGGATGATCATGCGATCGAGATCATATCCGGACCGATACGGTCAAACCCATACTACGTCCGGATGCTCAATCGGGCTAGTATAACACACCGAGAGGGGCTCAATCGGGCTAGTATAACACACCGAGAGTCGGGTTAGGCCTTATGACGGGTATTTCAGACATGGTTTCATTATAGTGCTTGAGGTTCGTGTTACTCCGGATCCGTAAGAGTAACACTCTCGACTCCAATTCTTTGCTCTTTGGCTCCTCAAATTCGTCATGCCCACACCGATAATGAGTACTATGAAATACAAGGCCGATATGAAATTCATAGGAAGGGATTGTTGCTACATGCTCCAACCTCGAGGAATTTCATGTATTCCACAGAATGGGATTGTTGCTACATGCTCCATTCTTGGTGAATTAAGTGAGGGAGTATCCAACACTTATAAATGGCTTTATCTTTTACAAGATGTCAGCGCATGATTTTTTTTCTGGTTTTTTTTACAAATTTAACCTTGAACGAAAATCCACCATCAACACTTCTATACCAAGTATTGGAAGTATGTGGGTGATAGTGTCGTCTCCCTGGTAAGAGATTTCTTCTCCACTGGTCAGTTAGATGCTAATCTTAATAAAACGTTTATTGCTCTTATTCCTAAAATTAATAATCCCACTTGCATAAAAGAGTATAGGCCTATTAGCTTATATAATTTTAGTATGAAAATTATTACTAAAATTTTAACTAATAGGCTCAGACCATTTCTTAATAGAATTGTGTCTCCCAATCAGCATGCTTTCATTCCTGGAAGATCTTTGTTTGATTCTACTATTTTGTGCAATGAGATTATCCATTCTTTTAAAAAGAAAAAAGGTGTTAAGGGGTGGATGGCCTTAAAATTAGATTTTGATAAGGCTTATGATCGAATTAGTTGGAATTTTCTTGAAAAGATTCTAATTTGTAATGGCTTTGATTAGGTGTTTGTTGGATGGATTATGAAGTGTGTTTCGTCTGCTTGCCCAAGTGCTTATTAACGGATCTCCTAGTCCTAGCTTTACGCCTTCGAATGGTTTAAGACAAGGGGATCCTTTATCTCCGTATCTTTTTATTTTGTGTCTTGAAGTTTTGACTAGACTCATTAATGCTGGCATTGCTAATAAGTCTCTTTCTGGTTTTGTTATTGTTAGGGAGGCTCCTATAGTCACTCCTCTCTTTTGCTTGATAGCATTATCTTCCCGAAGGCTTCCTACAAGAATGTTTTAAATCCGAGAGCATTCATTGACAAATTGTGCTCTTGGACAGGTCAAAGGATAAACGACAACAAATCAACTTTGTTGTTCTCTCGCTAATATAGGTAGGAGCTTTTCCCGGGGTTTGCTAATGCTCTCAAGGTTCAAGTTGCTACCAGTCCAGGTAAATACTTATGTGTCCCTTTACAATGGGGCAGAATCAGTGAGAAGACTTATGTTGATATTGTTGATAAAATGAGTAATAGGCTTCAGGGTTGGAAATATAAGAATCTAAATCTGAATGGTAGAAATACTATGTTAAGTGCTTGTATAGACCCTATTTCTTATCATGTTATGTCTGTTGTCAAACTTCTTATCATGTTATGTCTATTGTGTGGTAGGCATGAGATGGTGACATACATATGTGAGAAAGACAGGATAAAAGGAGTTTACCCGCAAGAGTGTTGGCCGACCGCTAGTTTCCCACGCCGTCACGCTTGTATGGAATCCCTTGGTGGGGCCTTTTCTTTCTCTGGGTATTTGAATCAAAAGAGGAAACCAAATAAGGGAGGAATCCTTCTTCTATTGGGATTCTTCTAATTTTTTGTCTATAAAAGAGACAAAACCCTTTTCTTTTTTCCTCACGAAATTTTCTTTTTCATCATCAAGCAACTCCCGTCCGTGACCTTGCTGCCGCCGCCGACCGCCGTTGCTTACTGCTGTTGCCGTTGCTGAATCAAGCTATCAGTGCGCCATTGCGAATCAAGCTATCGTGCGCCGCCGTCCGAGGTAGGTTTTTTTTTTTTTTTTTTTTTAAAAGGTAAAACCCTAGTTTGTTAGGTAAACACCTTTGTAAGACATGTATATGCTTAGCTTTTTCCACCATTTGGCTTGAATCCCGTAGACACGATTCCCATGAATAAAGAAAATCGTGTTATGATGCATGCGGATGAATGAATGCGGGCCCGCCGTGTATGCCGGAACATGGGTCTTACTCACATATGCTTAACTGAAATTTACACCGAACTTGAAACTTGTACCGGACTTGAAACCAATACCAGATCAAATTTGTACCTGGACTTGAAACCAATACCGAGTGATCGAAAGTTGTACCGACTTGAAACCAATACCAGATCAAAGTTGTACCGGACTTGAAACCAATACCAGACTGAAAGTTGTACCAGACTAAAATTTGTACCGGACTTGAATGGTGTTTGAACCGGCCATTGTGTGCTCCGATGTGAATTGCGTCTTGCCGTGTGTGACTACATCTCTCCTGTGCTTTCATACAAGTTCTAACTCCTGTCTTTTATTTCATTGTGGAAGAAAAGAATCCCTGTTGAGATGTCTTCTGGAGATAATGCTGGTGCCAAGTCAGGAAGTGTTGACAGCTTCAAAGATATGCCGAACATCGATGATGAATTATTCACCTCGCCTTTTCCAAACATTAGGAAACATCCTTCTCATAAGATAGTCTTGCTTTCCGATTCAGAAAATATGGAAGCTGATCCATTCTCTTCTTCATCACTTGTGATGAGATTTTGTCTCCTGAGAAAACGAATATCCGCCTTCTCCTATTGACTTCAAGACTTGCCATGCTCCACTGGGTTCTTATGAAGGATGGATGAGACGCATGTTGAGTAATAAGGGCATTAAGGACAATTTGACCAAAGCACAGATCCTCAATGCGGTCATGGCATCTGCTACTCTCGAAATTAGGAAAGACATCGCGGGTTTGATTACCTTCATTTCTCGGTGGGCTATTTCTACTCACACAGTCATATCTAGATGTGGAGAGATGACTATTACTTTGGAGAGTGTGGCTGCATTAATGAACCCGCCTCGTCTTCGGAAGTCTCTCTTACGAGCTCTACGATACGGAACAAAGTAACTATGGTGCTATACTTCAAAAAGTGGCAGAATTCGACAGTCCGACAAGGAAGAGAAAAAAGATGCGAGATGCTTTTACACCTGGTGGGTGTCGGAGTGGTTTCCTACGGACCCATAGCCGGATCAAGAGTTGGAAAACGAGCTCAGTGTGATTGCGTTCCTGTCTTTATGGCTATCCAGGGATATATTCGATGATGGTTCTGGAAAGAAGACCATTAGAAGTGACCTTGTTAAGATTGCTATAAGGTCAAGCGAAGGGTGAAGTTCTTCCTTTAGGCGCATTGTTCCTTGGATCACTGTATTCTCATCTGGACGCTTTAGCAATGGACATGCATGTTTCTAACGGGTACAAGAAGGTGGAGTCACACGTTCACTTCGCTTTTACTCAGCATTCTTATGGGAACACTTCAAAAGTTACGCTCCTACTCCCGGAAATTCGCTCAAGAACTTGTATGGTGTCTCGAGAATACTCCGTTGGAATAAAAGGCGTCCTGTAGGTGGTGCGAAACTTGTGGACGTATTTGACAATGTGTCTTCTCGTAGATTTCCGTCCATGGGGGCCGGTCCACCTTCCATTGTTCAAATTAAAGACTTTTGCTATCGCTTCGATGGTCCCGATGTTGTGTTGTGTACCGATGTCGAAACTATGAAATCTGGAGAACTTATTTACTCGCGCGCAATGCATTCCAGATATGTCCCGTCTCTATTTAACGGAGAATTTTCTCGTGACTCCGTACAATATTGACAGTGGGCTGCTCGCCAAATGGGATTTGATCGGGTGTCCCATTTATTCGTTCACCAAGGGTTCCTAAAGAATCTCTCCCGAATATTCTTAACGCTGGCATGTTTTTGGAACGGTGAGCCTTCCCTTCCTCGGCTTATTGGGAGAAACCCAGTGGTAACCGATAAGTACAAGAAATTTTGGAGCAGGCAACTGTTGATTTTCCAGGAATTCTCGGAGAGTGTTGTGACAGATTCCCGTAGTGAGCCATCTTCTGTCGTCTTGACGAAGCATTTCCGGTTGAAGCCACTTCCAGCCAAACGGACCGGAGCCGAGGATTGCAGTCCCAAGTAGGAGAGAGACCTAAGAGGCAAGCATGCGGTCCGGTAATCCTCAATTCCTCCATTATGCAGGTATTTAAATCTCTTCCCATCGGTTCTTTCATTTCTCCAGTGTAAATTCTTCTAAAAACGATCCTTGCTTGAAATCAGGGAATTTCGAAAGAGAATGTCTTCACAAGGTTGGCGCGTATTCAAAATGAGAAGGCTGGCGGTACTGATCTTCATGCTGAGAAATATGGAGAAACTGATCTTCATGCTGAGAAGTCTGGAGAAACTGATCTTCATGCTGAGAAGTCTGGAGAAACTGATCTTCATGCTGAGAAGTCTGGAGAAACCGCTCATTTTCCCGACCATGACAAAGATGATGCAAGCTCGGTTAGACAAGCCGCCTCCCTGAGTGATCTTGTTGACGGGGTCGTGATGGAAATTAGTACCCAGAGCGAAGTAGATGCCTAAGGAGTATAAGAAAGGTAGCGTCTCGAATAATTGAGGCGGCTCCCCTTGAAATCCGTCCCGAGCGTGTTCCGGTGAATATGGCTATTGTGGTGACTTCTTCCGAAAGGCCTCCCGCAACCGACAAGGCTCCTGTGGTTGGTGAATTACCTGGGTGATGCAGCTCGGGGCTTTGTTCGATCCTCCTTTTACTGTCCCTTATCCAGGTCATGTGTTGGTTGGTGGATTCAGCGTGCCGGTTCAGTTCAAAGAGTTGTACACAGCGATATGGGAGAAGCACGGCCATATTGCTACCACCACGAAGCTCAAAATTCATCTTGCGTTGGTCAACCGCGTCCAAGAAGCTTTAGTTTCTATCCATGGGATGAGCGTCACGACTGGTCGAACAGCTTTCGGAGATGATTGAAGATTGGAGGTGTCATCGGACGTGTTTGCGCAGCATGCCTTCAATGCTCCTTGGTTCTTCAAAGGTTTCTCCAAGATTCAGGAGCTCCGTAAATTACAGATGAAGTCCCTTCCGCGGACCGTGTTGCTCGCCCAGAAGAAGAGGTTGAGAAGTTGTCTAAGGAACTGGAGTCAAGCAGTGTGCTTCAAAGGATGAAAGTCTCTCTCGCCCAGAAGGACGAGTTGTTGCTGAAGGACTTTCCTTGAAGTATTCATGCTATATACTTGTCTCTTCTTTTAGATGTTTTTTCTTTTTGAGTGATAGTGAGGATTTTCTTTCGTAATTTGGCTTCCTGTTTTGAATAAGTAATTGAACTGGTTTATTTTGAGATAGTCTTGTGAATAACTTTTCAAAGAGGTTATTTTAAATGGAATTTGCATCTTGGTCATGAATGATTGCACATGAAATTGCAAATGTTATGTAAAAGGGAGGTACGAATGGAAACAAACATGGCGTTTGATCATTGAGCCTCTTTCTCCACGTGCGGGATGTTAAGTCCCCAGTGAATTCTAAACTATCTTTCATGTAAAATTGTTGAATAAAACTTACTTGCTTTCGAAGCCTCACTTGTATCGAACCGAAGTAGCCTTTCCAAGAAAATCCTCCGCACCAATCTCTCAGAGTTATCGCTCTGGAACAAGCTTCTCCTGAACAATGCGCTTCAAAGCGTTGCATTCACTGGTGGGGTGATGGAGGAACCGGTGGAAATGACAGTACCTCGGGTCCATTACTTCTTGATCAGTAGGCGGACGCCATACCGGGGGTAGCTCCACCTCTCCATTTCGTACCCACGCCTCTAGTAGCTCTAGAATCTTTTTCATTGGGAAGGGGAAATGTAAGTACCTTGAGTCTAGCTTTTCCTGCGTTAGTGGGCGTTGTGATGTCTCTCCGTGGCTTTGATGTGGAACAGGAGATGAAGTTGGAAGATTTGCGAGTGCCATCATATATGCGGATCGCTTGCCTAGGTAAAGGGATGTGGAAGGTGTCGTAATGTTACTGCTGAGTGACCGGATTGAACGTTCCCATCCCCTGTATTCAGGTATTTCCTGATTGATTTCTCCTTCCTCAAGCATTTCTTCAGTCGGTTGGAAGGTCGACGCGGATTGGACAGTCTTAGGGCTTCAAAGAAGAGTTTTGAGATATAAATCCTCTAGCAGGCTCCATAGGCTGCAGGCTCCCTTTCTTTATCTCGCGAGACATTGTAGTACTCTCGGACAAGTCTTTTCCTCTGTCTGGACCATGTTGTCCATCTTTCTTGATTCGTTTTCGACTGCGTGCTCTTTTTGCTTCTCCACTTGTAAAGGTGTGACTCCTGACTAAGGATTCAACGTTTCTTTCACTGTCTGAGTTGATGCCTATCGACCGTTCTTGTAGTTGTGCTGCTATATCATTCAAAAGGCGAAATGTCTCGCTCTGCCTTATGGTGATACCGGCTTGATTTGCCAAGACATCCTCCAACATTCCAGCTATGCTTCCCATGATATCTGAACCACCTACAGATTCCTGGTGAGGATACATCGTGAGACGAAAACCGAAGAATTGAGAATTCGATTCTTGTAACCGAGAGATCAATCTCCCACTGTGGTCGCCAATTGTTTATGGGTGAAAACTATTCCTGCAGAATTTGGTAATTTGGGGTGTAGATGAGGAATGAATCTAAACCTTAAACAAATGCACTCACGCGGTGAGTGCTTGTAGATTCGAGAGATCAATCTGTGCAAGTCCGGCCTAAACCAAGAAATGGCCGTTCCAGACTTGTTTTGGTCACAAAGTGAAGGAGATGGGGTTGATCTTAGGGAGGGAAGCGAAGAAGGTGTTGAGATTGTGAAGGTGTTGGCTTGCTTATGACTTGTAACGAGAAAGGTGAGCAGCTTGTGATTGATGCAAGCGTGCTCGGGTGTTGGAATACGTTTTGTATTAACACTTGGTTTTCTCTCGTCTCGTCTGGACTTGTGTTGTCGTTTGAAATAGGGCGGAGAACCTATTTATACAAGTCATTGAGCCTTATTCACGTCTCTCGTGGGAAGTGGAGGAAGTGGAGTGATGGAGTAGTGGAGTTGTGCGTTGATGATACACGACCAGCCTTGCCCACTTCTCGTATTCATCTCTAACCGTCCATGACTTCCTAACACGTTCTTGTGATGGCGCGTTGCACGCTGCATGCTGTAAACCGCCAGACCAATACCCCGCATGTATCCCCCCCCATTTGTGACATGATTGATGTTCGGAATGTGTGGATCGTGGATCCACGAAAGATAGCATGTAATCTTTGAATCGAATAACCTGTGTTATTCAAGAAGTCGATACTTATGAAGTGTCGTGTGTATTTTATGCAGGTACTGCATTATAGTGTGGTAAAGTGATGGGTAATGACGCCTCACTAACCAAATAACTCCTGACCAGGGTTGTATAACCAAGCTGGTGAAGTTGGACGGATGAGATGATCTTTGAGACACTCATCTGCGGCCGTTAATGAATATTAGGGTTTTTGAAGAGGTGCGCAAGCATCACTCTTCACTTGGTCGAAACCAAGCATGGAAAGGGATTTGGAGAGGACCGACCGGGTATGTGTGTAGACAAAGATGCCGGTGTGCACGTCCATACCTCAATGTCCCATGAAGGCGCGATCTAGGCCACTCAATTTGACCGGTAAAGTTGAGTGGTTGAGATCGGTTTGCGGCAGAAATCCATTACCGCAAAGGAGTTGGAAACCGCGTGACATCCCTAGTTCGGGCACGCGTTTTAAGACGACCTATCTTGGTCGGTCTTGGTCGATCATACCAGCGTGTAGGTGGTAGGCTGGTGTTCACAACTATACCTGATTATCCCATGAAAACGTGATCCGAGCCATCCAAATCGTCCGGCGAAGTTGAGTGGTCGAGATCAGTTTGTGGTTTGGGAGGCGTGGCCATGCTAGTTTGGACGCACGTTTTGGATTAACCAGGCATGATATGCCTTGGACGAACACATGAGGAGGTAGATGGGCCCACGGTGGTCATGCTGGTATGACCGGCCCTTGCTTAATCTAATATGTGACCCTCCATTCGTGCCGGAGAAGATGGACGCGCGTGATGGCTTGAAACCCTAATTTTGGCTTATAAAAGCCGCGCGCCATCTCTTGTTTGGGTGACAATTTTGTCACGACCAACCATGGCTGGTTTTGACCGATTGGTCAAATGTGTAGGCGGGCCCACGGTGATCGTGTTGACATGCTCTGGGCCCTTTGAGTCTACATCTACACCCTCCATCTATACCTGCGAAGATGGATGGTTGAGACTGTTTTGCGACACATGTAATATGCCGCAAACCCTAATTTAGGGTTTTCCGTCCATAATGCTTGGTATGAACGGTTTCTTGGCAAGCTAGGCCAATGACCGACCATGCGGGGTCGGCCGTGGGTATTCCATACCGCTTGGGGGTGATGGAATTGATCCGGGGTCATCCAATCATGCTTATGGAGTTGGATGACTGCGATCGAATCATATCCTGACCCGATACGGTCAGTCCGGATGCTCAATCGGGCTAGTATAACACACCGAGAGGGGCTCAATCGGGCTAGTATAACACACCGAGAGTCGGCCCCGCACGGGTATTTCGTACATGGTTTCATTATAGTGCTTGGAGGTTCGTGTTACTCAGTAAGAGTAACACTCGACCGTCATGCCACACAGATAATGAGTACTGGAAATACAAGGCTGATATGAAATTCATAGGAAGGGATTGTTGCTACATGCTCCAACCTGGAGGAATTTCATGTATTCACAGAATGGGATTGTTGCTACATGCTCCATTCTTGGTGAATTAAGTGAGGGAGTATCCAACACTTATAAATGGATTTATCTTTTACAAGATGTCAGCGCATGATTTTTTTTCTGGTTTTTTTTACAAATTTAACCTTGAACGAAAATCCACCATCAACACTTCTATACCAAGTATTGGAAGTATGTGGGTGATAGTGTCGTCTCCCTGGTAAGAGATTTCTTCTCCACTGGTCAGTTAGATGCTAATCTTAATAAAACGTTTATTGCTCTTATTCCTAAAGTTAATAATCCCACTTGCATAAAAGAGTATAGGCCTATTAGCTTATATAATTTTAGTATGAAAATTATTACTAAAATTTTAACTAATAGGCTCAGACCATTTCTTAATAGAATTGTGTCTCCCAATCAGCATGCTTTCATTCCTGGAAGATCTTTGTTTGATTCTACTATTTTGTGCAATGAGATTATCCATTCTTTTAAAAAGAAAAAAGGTGTTAAGGGGTGGATGGCCTTAAAATTAGATTTTGATAAGGCTTATGATCGAATTAGTTGGAATTTTCTTGAAAAGATTCTAATTTGTAATGGCTTTGATTAGGTGTTTGTTGGATGGATTATGAAGTGTGTTTCGTCTGTTTCGTTCCAAGTGCTTATTAACGGATCTCCTAGTCCTAGCTTTACGCCTTCGAATGGTTTAAGACAAGGGGATCCTTTATCTCCGTATCTTTTTATTTTGTGTCTTGAAGTTTTGACTAGACTCATTAATGCTGGCATTGCTAATAAGTCTCTTTCTGGTTTTGTTATTGTTAGGGAGGCTCCTATAGTCACTCGTTCTCTTTTTGCTGATGATAGCATTATCTTCCTGAAGGCTTCCTACAAGAATGCTTTAAATCTGAGAGCATTACTGGACAAATTGTGCTCTTGGACAGGTCAAAGGATAAACGACAACAAATCAACTTTGTTCTTCTCTGCTAATATAGGTAGGAGCTTTTCCCGGGGTTTGCTAATGCTCTCAAGGTTCAAGTTGCTACCAGTCCAGGTAAATACTTATGTGTCCCTTTACAATGGGGCAGAATCAGTGAGAAGACTTATGTTGATATTGTTGATAAAATGAGTAATAGGCTTCAGGGTTGGAAATATAAGAATCTAAATCTGAATGGTAGAAATACTATGTTAAGTGCTTGTATAGACCCTATTTCTTATCATGTTATGTCTGTTGTCAAACTTCCTAAGGGTTTGTTGAATAAACTTGATAAGTTTAGGAGAAACTTTTTCTGGGGGTGACAAGGATAGCAGAAAAATCCATAATATTAAGTGGTCAATTGCCTGTAGACTTAGGGATTTAGGTGGAGTGAACATTAGAAATTTGGAGTTTAACAACCTAGCTCTTCTTGCTAAGATGGCTTGGAAGATTACTGCTGAGCCTGACAGCATTGTGGCTAGGTTATTAAGGGCCAAATATCATAAGCTGATAGGTTTTTGGGATACCACTTCAAATTCTGGCGCGTCGGCTAGTTGGAGAAGCATTCTTCAGGGTAGAGATGCCATTAGGGACTGATTGTTGAGTCCATTAGGTCCATTCCTATTAGCAGTGGTTCCAAAAACAGTGATAGGCTCATCTGGTCTGGTAGTAAGTCTGGTACTGTCACAATCAAGGATGCTTATAGGTATATACAGAGCAAGAACATTGGTGAGGAGACTACGAACAAGGACTGGAATTTCCTTTGGGCACTTAAGTGCCCGTTCAAACATAAATTCTTTTTGTGGCAATTATGCCACAACAAAATTCAGGTTAATGAATCTCTTTACCGCAAAAGAATTGTGGAACACCCAGGGTGTTTACTTTGTAATAAGGATATTGAAACTTGTATGCATCTTTTTTTCGGTTGTGATGTTGTTATGCCAATTTGGAAAAAACTTATGGACTGGACAGGGGTTCAAATTGACCTAGATCAGTTCTCTCCTGGATTTCTCAAGACTATATGCTCTTATGAAGGTAATATTGGTACTCTAGTCTAACTTGGAAGGACCTCTGCCCATTCATCTTGTGGGGTATTTGGATTCATAGAAATAAGTGGATTCATGAGAAGAAGAAGTTTAATGGTCTGTGGGTTTTGGCGGAGGCCATTAAAGCTGCTAAGGAGTTTCGTAAGGTTCACAATGATGTGGTTACTGAAAGCAAGGCTAAGGAGGAGATTTTAATTGCATGGCAAAATCCAAGCAATGGTTTTTTTAAACTAAATACTGATGGTTCATCTAATGGGTGTGGTTTTGCAGGAATTGGAGGAATCATTAGAGATGAATCTGGAGCTTTTGTTGCTTGTTATGGCAAACACATTTTCAAGAACAACAACAATGTGGCTGAAGTTTGGGCGATCAGAGACGGTTTGCGCCTGGCTGCTGACCTGGGCTTACACTGTGTGGAAATGGAGAGTGACTCGTGTTACGCAGTTCAACTGTGTCAAGAAGAAGTCTCACCCAATTGGGACACCTATGGGCTTATCAAGGAGATTATTGTCTCAAAATCTCCTTCAGTCATGTGAAGTTTGTGCAAAGATACCGTGAAGCCAATAATGTTGCTGATCTATTGGCCAAGAAAGGAACTAGTAGAGAACATGAAGGAATTTGGATTAGAGATATGCCTAGTTTTATAGCTTACGTTATTTCATAATGATGTTGTGGGTGTTGCTACACCAAGACTTATAAGCGCTGCTGCTTAGTTTTCTGTTGTTTTGTTGCTTATCAAAAAAAAAAAAAAAAAAAAAAAAAAAAAAAGATACGATACAAAGAAATAACACCTTTGATATGTAAACAAACGACAAGATCATTTCCATTTATTTCCTCATGTTAACATAGCTATGTACGTACATAAACCACTTCATACATTAACTCAGAAGTTATGCCGTGTACCTGTTTTGGCAAAGTTGCAATTCCAATGTTACTTAGAACAGGATGAATCAACGAGGGGCTAGCACTTCCGCGTACTCGATCGTAACCAACACCAACCTCTAAAACTTCTATATCTCCTAATTCAAAAGTTTTCCAAAGTTTTCTTCTCTATCTCTCTAGTATGCGCTCTTTATAGGAGATGGCATGCAGGTTGACTTCTGGAGAGACAAGTGGATTGGAGACTCTGCCATAGCTTCTTTAGTTAATCGTGATAATACTGATCTTCCTAGAGAATTAGTCAGCTCTTACATTGATTCAAATACTCATGATTGGGATATTGAAAATTGGATAATACTGTTGATCCAAAAAGCCTCTTAACTCTAAAAATGACACCCTATTTATAGCTTTCTTCCATTAACAACTACCTTAGGATTAAAATGTCCTAAATCCGATGGCTCTTATTAAAAACCTAAATATTCTAACCAAATCAAATAATATTTGGGCCGACTGACTGGAGGGTCCGAAGGGCCCGTAGGGAGGGAGTCCTTTTATGGCCATTTTTTTGTCAAATGAAACCTAACACAAAATTAGAATTTGATAAAAAGATTTTGGTAGTGTGCACTTGATACCAAAATACCCCTTCATATTTTAATATTTTACAAAATCACTTATTCGATTAATCACTCATTCACTTCTGCCGTCACTTCCAAAATCAAACACCTCCTCCATCACCTCCGAACCACCTTCGCCAACACCGCCACCAGGAATACCTCCATAACCACTACCAGCTCCGCCATCACCTCCAAAATCAACACCTCCTCCATCACCTCCGAACCAGCTTCGCCAACACCACAACCACTACCAGCTCCGCCACCACCACTAACGATAGCAACATGTACCAGCACAATCACCACCTCCACAACCAGTAGTAGCTCCGTCAGCACCATCATCAAATACTATAATTCATCTCTACCCTAATCATTACTCATCACTTGACCAACACCAGCAGCAGCACCACCATAACCAGGTACATAAGCATCCTCTTCTCTTCTTATTTTCAGTTCTGATTTCAAATGAAACTTCGATTTCAAACCCAATTTTTAATTTCCATTTCGATTTCAAATGCAATTCCGATTTTAAAAACCCAATTTTTGATTGCCTTTAGATTCAATGGTTTTATGAAATCAAGCTTCAGGTAAGCTTACTGTAACTTTGGGGGTTGAAATTAAACTCTTCCTTTAAATGAACTTCAATTGTTTCACAAAATACCCCAATGAAAAAATTCAAACAAACGCCTTCAATTCTTAAATAAATTCTACCGATTAATATTATGAGATTCAATGCTTTGTCTATGGCATAGACTTTTATCATTTAGTTATTGGTGCAAAAGTTCGAATCCAATACCAAATAAATTGCAATTTTGTGACGATTGTTTGAAGTGGCATCCAATTGTGTAGGTTGTCAATTCCCAAATGATAATGTTATTAAACTCTCAAATTTCAGCTGATAAGAACTAAATCTCCACTTTTCATCTCATCTTTTACCAAAACCCTGAACATATATACGAGGAGGAGGAGAAGAAGTAGTAGTAAATCATTCCACAGGACATTCTCATCAACATCCTTTTGAGGTTACCATTTAAATCTATCTCATCAATGTTTACATATTTTTTTTCTAATTGTTGTTATAATGTAGAGTTTTGTTATGTTAGTTACAGATTTTTAGTTCCACTGAAATGCTAAAATGTACAAACTTTTATGTGCATTATTGTGTTAAACAACTGTAAGAGCCCTAATCTCACAGTATGAAATTATCCTGCAATTTCCCTTTTCCGTTCACTTTAATGCTCAAGTTAACTTAGATACTTCAAGAGAGGCCTAGCTTCTGGGGTATTTGTCATTTGTTTATGTATTGGTATAGTGGATTAAGTATTTCTAAAGATGAAGGGTGAACTTCGCAAGTAAATAGTGATAACTTACACGTAACACATACGTAAATTCGTAGTAATAACTCGGAGCTTCGCAATTGTGTAGGTTGTTTAATAGAGAGTAGAGAGAAAAAAAAAATGCAAAGAGACTTTAGCTTAAAGAAATATCCAACCGTGTAGGTTGTTGTTTGGCATCCAGCTGTGTAGGTCAAGTGATATTTGAGTTTCAGTTTGTTCCCGAAGTAGCCAAAGCGTACGTTTTAAAATTAAAATAGCTTTTATAAAATCAATACCACTATTACCTCAAACCCACAAAGCCTCAAGATATGAATCAGATAGCTTTAATGCTGTTCTCCAGATATTTAGAAGCTTGAGCTTGCTGTTTAATGTCTAGCAAACTGATTATCCTACCATTCCAGGGTACAGAATTGCAGCTTGGATTGGCTGTTGAAAGCATTAAAGCTACTTTGTCAGTGAAGAGGAGGCTGGCATGTGAGCAGCTAGCTTATTATGCTCAGGTGTGTGTCTTAGTATCTGCATACATTGACGACCCTTCATACGTTTTATGTCAGTTTGAGGCTGTGTGTCTATATTTGATGAGTGTTTTAACTTGTCTGATTCTTTTTATCAGTTTTATCTGTTCATGAAATTGAAGATTCTGTTGTGCTTTTTAACATTCTCCAGCAGTTGTATTTTTATACCGAGATACAAAATGCTGGTGTTGACTAACCCAATACTCATTAATCATCGTGGCTTGCCTTTAGGGCAAGAACAGACTTATGTGCGAGCAAACCATAATTTACTATCAAAATTCTGATATGCTTCAAGAATTAGTAACCTGACCTACTCTTTAGCATGATTCCCAGGTTCATGTGCTTCAGAGTAATCCTTCATTAACATAATTAGTTAACCTTGATATGACCGTGCCTGTTTTATAATGCTGTGTCTTTGTGTATTGTAACAGGGATCTATTATACAAGCCGCTCAAGGTCAAACCAGTTTAATGAAGGAAATACCACCCCATCTCCGTCAAAGTCTTAGACTAATCGAGCTACAAAAACAAAGAGATGCTCAGCTACAAGTCCGTCGAGTTTTGATTAAAGACAAACGTACTGCTTTGACTGAAAATGAAAAAGCACCACATCTACAAAGCCGTTGAAATCGAAATAATTCGATGACTGAAACTGAAAAGAAAGAATATCTAGAGGGGCGTCGAAATGCTTATCATATGAAAAAAACAAGAGGTAGTGATTGCAGTACCGTAAGTAGATTTAGTTGACCAACATAAATATGCCAATAATACTTTCTTTCAATTGTTTGTAGAAATTGAGGGGAAACTATCCACCAGGATCACTAATCTTCGTCGAAGCCCCAGATTCCTCAATCAAAATATAATGGATGAACCTGGGCCAAGTACAAGTACTTCCCAAGGTATAATCTTTGACCACCAAGGGTTGGAAAATAAGTACATTCTGACTCATAGTGAATCAGAAATCGATTTCCTTTTATTCTCTGTCTTTAACTCTTTTTCTTTCTTTCAATTGTTTGTAGAAATTGAGGGAAAACTATCCACCAGGATCACTAATCTTCGTTGAAGCCCCAGATTCCTCAATCAAAATATAATGATGAATCAGGGCCAAGTACAAGTACTTCCCAAGGTATAATCTTTGACCACTAAGGGTTGGAAAATAAGTACATTCTGACTCATATAGTGAATCAGAAATTCATTTCCTTTTAGTCTGAGAGATTGTAAGGTTAATGGCATAATTCTCTTGGATACAGAAAATGAACAAATTCCATGAGAAACTCAATCTTTCGTTCCACGTCGAAGTCCCAGATTTACTGGGCAAACGCAACGGCAAGATAATAAACACGCCACAGAGCACAGAGGTATCCCGAAAAAGAAAGGGCAAATCGGTTGTGACATACCAGGTATGTACTTCACTCAAACGTTATTTTCTTATATTTTAGGTTAGTATATATGTAGTTGTACGTAGGGGTCTGAATTATGGTTTTGAATGCGTTTATTTAGATGCATGGTAACAACATCTATCTTGTAGTGGAATTTTTGGTAGAATTTCACTTCAGGTATTGATTTAAGTTAATGATGGTTTTTTTTTTTTTGGTAAATAGCCTCGGAAACAAAGAAGAAGTGAAGCGCATAAAGCTGAATCAAGTAATTTACAAATGAGAACTGATGAAGTTGTACGGTATGAGATTCCTGTAAAAGAAATATTTTCCCGTTTGAAACTGAGTCTTAAATCAAATGGAGATGCAGAGCAAGCTCGAATCGGAAGATTAGCAAAAATCCGTAAAAACTGAATACTAAGGTACAAAAAGTTATTACTCGAACGCCGTCGAAGTCTAAGAATTGCACAAGCTCCACTCCTCCAAGAGAAGCCGAGCTGTGACGGATTCATTGATGTGCCAATTACATATGCATCAAGTGGACTAGGTAGCCTCTTTGACGTACCAGTAGCATCCGTCTCAAATGGAATTCTTGGGTAAACATTTAAAAACTTGATTTCTCATTTTTTCATATCTTTTCTTTAATTTCCAAAATTGATTTTTACCGGGGTAAAAATTCTTTTCCTTTCGATTTTATATAGGTTGACAGTGAGTCCAGTAACAAATGAACAAGACAGTCTCTTTGACGTACAAGTAACATATCCAAGTAAACCCTCTACACTTTCAAATTCTGCACGCCAAAGAAGATATTATGTATCATGTACTAGGAAGCAAATAAGTATTAGGCGTGCTACGTTTAATCTGCAACAAAGAAACCGTCGTCGTAGATTTCCTCAAACAAATACTGACAGTATAATATCAAATGCTCAATCAAATAATGCTAGACCATCAAATGCTCAGAGATTCAGAGAAACAATGGATGAGATAAAATGAGGTTGTTGTGTGCAATGTAAAACTAAGTTCCCAGATATGTCACTTGAAGGGATTTGTACGTTTTGTAAGAAGGACAAATAGAATCACCCAGAAGTGTTGCTTTTTAGTAAAGAGAATATGATGGTTCTAGGAGATGTACCGGACGAGTTATCCCGTTTAACCGATCTTGAGAAGATTTTGATTGCTCGTGTCCATCCAGTAATGTCGGTGTATCGAGTCAAAGGCCAACAGTATAAACATGGTGGTAATGTTATTAATTTCGTATAAGATGTGAATGCGATAGCTAAAGTACTTCCATGTAAACCTAAAGACCTATCTGCAATTTTGGTTGTGAAGAGAACTGGTAATGTATCGACGAAAGAGTTTATAGTGCGGCGGGAGTATGTGAGGCAAGCTCTGAAATGGCTGCAAAAATATAATAAATACTACCAGGATATAGAAATTAGTGAGGAGAACATCGATGCTTTGCCCGAGGAAGGTGTTCCATGTGACCTTCCAGTTATGGATGGAGGTATTGACCAACAGGGAAATGATGGTTTTTCCGGCGGTAACGGTGAAGATGATGGGTGTGATGGGCCTCCGGAGTTACAAGATCAGAGTGTCAGTATAGATGAGTTTGAAAATGTAGGCACAATTGGAGTGACGGTGCAGCCAGATCAGGAGAGAAACATTAGAAGAGCTCTCGAAAATGATGGGATAGATGAGACCAACGTGGATTTGCCGTTTACTGGTGAAGTAATTAGCGAGTTTACAACAGTAGGGTACATCAGCATGGCGTTTCCGGCTTTATTTCGAGACGGTTCTGCAGATTTACGGGAACCAAGAGTTAGGAAAGTACCTGAACGTATGTATTTTCAGTACCTGATGAGATACCACGACGGGCGTTTCGCTCGTGACTCCAGATTTAGATATTTTGCTTTGAATTCGCTGACCAGGTGGCGTGCATTATCTTTAGGGTCTGTTTACATTAACAAGTACCCACAAGATGGTGAACTCTCGATTGAAAGTATCCGATAAATGGTCTCTTCACGGGACATCAGGTTAGCTGGCCGTGTTTCTTATGTTTCACAACAGATTCGTGGATGCAGAGCTTATTGGCACAATAGGCTAAAGGAGCTTATATCTATGGTGAATCAGTTGGGGCCACCGTCTATTTTCTTCACACTCAGTGCAGCTGACCTCCAATGGCCTGAACTCTACATGCTCCTTGACCCGGAAAACAGGTTAGAAGCTTTAGATCCAATGAGAAGAAGGAGAGAAAGGGCAAGGTTACTAAACGAGAATCCATTGGTTGTCTCGTGGTTCTTCCAGAAAAGGGTAGATGTATTCTTCAAAGAGTTTCTGAAGAAAGAATTTCCTTTGGTTGATCATTGGTATAGGTTCGAAAGGCAGAACAGAGGTAGCTGACATGTGCACGGCTTCCTGTGGTTCAAAGATAGACCGGATGCTTCCCGAATTGCGACAGATGAGCAGGTAAGTGCATTTCTGATGTGATGTCCTTGTTTTCTAGGCACGGATCTTGTTTGGAAGGAAATGGATTTGTTTTACACCAAATGCTTGGCAACACGGAATTGGTGCAGGTGAAGTTTATTTGTTTTCAGGAACTTCAGTATTTATTTTTGGTGGCTTTTCCAGCCATTGGACGTAGAAAAAAAGAAGATTTTCTTACTTCAGTTGTTACTTCTTTTCTCAGTATGTGCTTGGCAACCGTAGGTTGCCATTGTTTGCTCTCTCTTAAATTTTAGATGTGACTGAAGCTAGTGATGCATTCAGTTATTCCTACCGTGTCTATTGTTTTATGATCAGTTTAGAAGTTATACTAACTTTGCCTGTTTTCAGGTACGTCGTAAGATTATTGAATACTTTGACAACATCATATGCACATGAAATCTAGACCCCAGTTTCAGAGTCAACATACAAGACCATCATCCGTGTGCAAAGAAAATTTCTAGAGGTTCAAATCTAGAAGCTGATGAGAATGATTATGCGTCTTTGGTTAATTGGGTGATGCGACACACAAAATGTGGTAGTTACTGTTTGAGAAAAAGCAAGATTACTAGGCGAGATGAATGCCGATTCAGATTCCCAATTGAGCTTTTAGATGATTCTAAGCTTGTTGAAGAACCAGCTGGTAGCAACATTTACAGATTTGTTGGTCGGAGAAATGATGAATTGTTGAACTCTCACAATCGAGCGGTTCTACAAACATGGAGAGCAAACATCGACTGGTCTGCTGTAACAACCACGGAATTCGTTACCCGTTATATCGCCAAGTATGCAGCAAAGTGCGAACGAGCATCAAAGGATTTCATCGACACTCTTCGAGGAATTATTGATGATCCACTGAGACCTTGTCGTGACTCAGCATCTGCGATAAGAAGACTGCTCATTAAGAATGTATCGGAAAGAGATGTATTTGCACAGGTGGTGTGCCACTTGTTGATGGGTTGGAATCTGACAGACTCGTCAAGAAAGTTTGTTTTGCTAAATCTGAGTGAAAGTAGGTTGTTATCCTGTCAACTGCGGAAGAATCGAAGTAATGATGATGGAGAACACTGGATAACTGACCCGAATTTCTTTTCCGAATATTTGACTAGACCGGATGACTATGAGCAGATGTCGTTGATTGAAATGGCTAAGACACGCTATTATGCCCGTCGTAAGTGGTGCAAACACCGTGTTGAGCCTGTTGTTAGGATTTTACCTGAGTTCAATGGGAAAGATATCATGCCAGATACTGATCATTGGGAATCGTATTGCAGACAACAAGTATTGTTTGATAGTCGTTACAGGAGTGTTGAGGAAGCGAAACAAAATTTTGCTAACTGGTCAAAATGTTATTCTGTACTCATCCGTCCCACTGAAAATCCGTAAGTAGATCTTGGTATGGTTGAGGATGAATTAGAGGACGACATGCATGCAGAAGGT